>VMDO01007509.1:0-90819 GCA_007922755.1 Pedetes capensis | reverse complement strand
ACCGTGAGTTCCAGGCCAGCTTGGGCCTTGTGAGACCCTGTCTCACCCTCTCCAAATCTCGTCTCCAGGTGGGGGAGGAGCCGGGCATGGTGGCCATGACTATGATCCCAGCACTAGGGAGGCTGAGGTGGGAGGATTGTGAGTTCAAGGCTAGCTTGGGCCTCACGAGACCCTGTATCAGAGAGAGAGAGAAAAAAAAAAGAAGAAACATTACCTGAGTGAAGGCGGATGGGAGGGGCCTCTTCAAAGGGTTGGAGGCTCCCCTGTGACCTTGCCCTCCTTCGAGGAGTGAGGGCCCCTCGCCAGGGCCTGCGCCGGGCCAGCTCTGCACCCGTCCTTTGTGGAGGCTGAGAGCCTCCCCTGGTGCTCACGGGGCCCTAGGAGTGTGAGGGTGTCTTCCTGGGCAGGTCACTCCCCTGAGTGGCTGTGTGCGGGACAGGATTTAGATCCTGGAGGGGGAACTCAGAGGCCGCTGTCCTCACCAGGGGTAGGAGCCCCCAGGCCAAGGCCTGAGCAGCCCTTTTGCCGGTCCCTGGGGCACCAGGCCCAGCCTCTCTCATGGGCTGGGACCTGACTCCAAAAGCTGAAGAACGTAAAAGCTCGATAAGCTAAGTTCAGTGGCTCAGGCGTGTAATCCCAGCGAGAAAGGAGGCGGAGGCAGGAGGATCGCGGGTTTGAGACCAGAGGCAGCCTGTGTAACTTAGCGAGACCCTGTCTCAAGATGACGCATAAAAAAGAACTGGAGGTGCCAGGCGCAGTGGCACCTGTAATCCCGGCGGCTCGGAAGTCGGAGGCAGGAGGATCACAAGTTCGAGACCAGAGGCAGTCTGCATAACTTAGCGAGACCCTGTCTCAAAAAGTAAAAAAATGGGCTGAGGGTGCAGCTCAGTGGCACAGCACTTGCAAAGCATGCAAGCACGAGGCCCTGGGTTCAACCCCCAGTACCACAAAAAACAACAACAACAACAACAACTAGAGGTGCAGTGTAGTGACAGAGCACTAATAAAATATGTGCAAGGCCCTGGGGTCCACCCCCAACAAAAACAAAACAAAAGCAACAAACAAACAAAAAATAAATAGAAACCTCGGCTAAAAACAGCCTTGCCCCCCCTCAACTAAAAATAGCCAATGCCCTCCCAGCTAAAGATAACCTACAAGTCACAAATGGGCCCTCAAGGACCCCAGGTGGTGCCTCCTCTTGTGTCCATCCAGGTGCTGGAAGGTGGGGGGGGGGGCTCCTGACCTCGGGGTCATGGCATTCCTTTTTCTTCTCTTTTTTTTTTTTTTAGGGTGCTGGGCATTGAGCGCAGGGTTTTGCATATAACAGGCAAACACTCCACCACTGAGCTACATCCCAGCCCCTTTAAAAAAATATATTCTAACTCAATTGCCCAGGTGGGTCTTGAACTCAGGAGGTAGCCCAGGCTGGCCTGGAACTCGCCATCCTCCCGCCTCAGCCTCCTGAGTGCTGGGATCACAGGCGTGGCCACTGCACCAGGCTCCTCCCCTACCTGGAGATGAGATCTCGCAGGATCGAGACAGGGTCTCTAGAGGCCCAGCCTCGGCCTCACAATCCTGCCTCAGCCTCTCAAGTGCTGGGAACGCAGGTGTGGCCACCACGCCAGCTCCTTGTGACATTTCTTTGGGGGGGGGACTGTTCAGCTGCAGGGTGCTGAGCACCGTAACCCCCCACACACCCTGACAACAATCGTAACACCTAGGCAGCTCTCCAGAAGGTGCCAAGCAAATCGAGGCGGCGGGTGGACTCCCCGCGGCCTGAGGACGATGGCTCTGGAGTTGGGGCTGGCCAACTTCTCTGTAAAGTGCCAGATACTAATTTTTGTGGGCTTCGTGGGCCGCTTCCCAGCTCTGTCGCCTGTTCCTCTTTCATTTCAGTTCTTTAAAAACGCAAGAAGCCATACTTAGCTCCCTACCAGGACAAGAACAGGCAGCAGGGCCGCAGTTTGTGGCCTCTGCCTCGGAGCGCCCCCCAGTGGCCCCTGGTGGTGAAGGGTGGGGCGTTCTAGTGGAATCGCCGCATTTGCAGAGCATGTGTGTGTTCAGGAGCCCAGCGTAGGCACCTCCCTGGCATCACTTTCTCCCATGCTCTCCTTGAGCTCACGCCTGGCCTTCACATTGGCTGTACTTCCTCAAACATGCACACGTATCCCGCCCCAGGACCTTTGCATAGGCTGCTGTGCCCCTGCCTAGAACGCTTTCTCCTTCCCTAGATACCTGTGCGGCTCTTTGCTCACCTTTACTGGGGTTTGCCAGAGCATCGCCTTTTCCAGGTGCGATGACTTTTCTCCATCACTCTATTTAAAATTGTAACACCCCTGTGCACCCCCACCTGCTCGCCAGCCCCTCTTACTGGCTTTACCTTCTTCCACTGTACTAACTATAGAGTCAATTTGTTCACCGTTCTTTGTATCTGGTTCCCCAATGCCTGACGCGTGGTAGGGGCTCCAAAGAACAATTGCCGAATGGCCAAATATTTCTTTTCTGTTTGCTGACCCCAGGGCCTTGCACATGATAGGCAGTCGCTCTACCACTGAGCTGCACCCCCGCAGCTACGCCCTGCCACTCCCGAGCTCCATCTCCCCGGTGGAAAGACAGAATGTCGAGGAGTGACGAGCCTTTGTGTCCCCTGTCCCTCAGCCGGGGGCCTCGTCCCCTTGCTCACTGTCGCTCTGGGCTCTGCACTCCCTGCCCTGCCCCTTCACTGCCAGGCGGTGGTGGTGTGGGGCGGGGAGGACGGGCACAAGAGCAGCCTGTGCGCCCTCGGCCTGGGTCCCCCCTCTAGAGCGATTTTCAGCTCTGCTCTTGGGCTCTCAGGTGCGAGCCCTGGACCGGGACCCCTATGGGGCGGACGTAGCACGGGCTCCCAGGTCTGACCTGCCCATAAGTGGGGAGCAGAGAGGGCTTCCTGGAGGAGGGGGCAGCCCCGCTGCAGCCTGTGGGGGAGAAGGAGCAAGGTGGCGTGGGACCTGAGGGAAGGGCTGCCCTGAGGTAGGGGGGAGAGGCTGGGAGCTGCCCAGGCTGCTGAACGGTCAGCAGGGGACGCCCTGGCCATCGCCTTGGGGACTGCAGGACACTGAGACGGGGCGGCCCGCAGTTTGGGAAGCAGAGTGGAGGACTGGATGGGTGATCAGCGGCCGGGAAGGGGTGAGCGGGGACAATGGAGACAGCTTCAGGTGTATCTGGCATTGACAGGCCCAGGCATGGGAGAATAGGGGTGTCTAGGGTGAGGAGCCCCTCCAGGCCCAGCCCCACCCCAACACACCCCATCCAGCTGGGAGGGCACCGTGAACATCCGAGCCCCATCCCTTCCTACCTCCCCGGAGAACCCCTGTGGCTTCCACGCCACTCAGAGAGAAAGCCAAAGTCAGATGGGCTCCGTGGTGCACGCCTGTCATCCCAGCAGCTCGGAAAGGCAGAGGCGGGAGGATCGCAAGTTCGAGACCAGAGGCAGTCTGCGTAACTTAGCGAAACCCTGGCTCAAAAAGTAAAAAAAAAAAAAAAAAAAAAAAAAAAAAAAAAAAAAAAGAAGGCCGGGCGAGGTGGCGCACGTCTGTAATCCCAGAGGCTGGGGAGGCAGAGGCAGGAGGATCACAAGTTGGAGACCAGAGGCAGTCTGTTTCATTTATCAAGACCCTGTCTCAAAAAGTAAAAACACGGGCTGGGGGTGCAGCTCAGTGGTCCAGCACTTGCAAAGCATGCAAGCACGAGGCCCTGGGTTCAGCCCCCAGTACTGCAAAAAAAAAGAAAAAAAAAAAAAGGGAAAAAGAAAAAGAAAAAGCCAAAGTCCTCCTCGAGGCCACGAGGGCCTGTGCCACCTACCCAGTGACCCCCCTGCGATGCCCACCTGCCTTTGCCACCTCCCCCTGGCTCCCTGGGTTTCGGCACATTCCTACCCCCAGGCCTTTGCACATGCCCTTCCCTCTGCCTGGGATGTTCCTTTCCCCAAGTGCCGGGGCGGCTCACCTCCTTGAGACCTCTGCTAAAAAAAATGTCCCCTTGCTGGCGAGGCATGCCATGGCCACTCCGGCTGCAGCCGCCCCGCCCCCCAGCCTCTTGGCCACCCTGCTTGCTGCTCCCTGGCGCTTGGGCCGTGTGTGCAGTTGGTGACGCTCCGTCGAGCTGAATGGATGACCGGCTCGTTGGGCCCATCTTGTCTTCATTCACTAATCGAATGAACAGGCGCCTGCTCCTGGCCCACGGCTGGCCATGTGGCGAGAGCCAGGCTGACCACGCGGGGACTTCCCCGAGGAGGCCCTCCTGGTGGAGACGGCGGAAATGACAGCTGAGCTCCAGTCAGGCCGGGCGTGTGGGGGTGACCGTGTGGGCCGGGCCAGCGCAGGCCTGGTGTGCAGGGGCTCTGCGGGGAGACAGGAGCCGGGCAGGCGCCTGGGAGCTGCGTATGTGAGACAGATGGGGGTGTGGGGAGAGCGACAGGCAGGTGGCGGGAGACCGGGCTGAGATGCCACGGTGGAGCGCAGAGGCAACAGGGAGCCATGGCGGATTGCAGGCAGGGAGCGGTATGGTTGGATTTGTACTTTGCAAAGGTCATTTGGGCCTCAGGGTGGAGGCCGGGGAGAGGGAGGCTGCGAACAAATTCCTCCTCCCGCGGTCTAGAGCCGCTGGCTGGCCAGGGCAGCATGGGGTTTTGTTTCGTTTTGTGGCGCTGGGGTTTGAAGCCGGGGCTCTGTGCATGCTAGGCGAGTGCTCTACCACAGAGCTGCACCCCCAGTCTTTTTAATTTTGGGGGGAGGGGGTCTTGTTCTGTGGCCCAGGCTGGTCTGGATCTCGTCACCCTCCCACCTCAGCCTCCCGAGTGCTAGGATCACAGGGGTGCGTCCTGGTGCCTGGTTAGGGCAGCCTGCTAAAGCTTCTTCATTGAAGTTACTGGCGCTTTGCTGGGCATCAGGGGCATAGTCACACCTGAGACATATGCCAGCCCCACCCTGCAGAGCCAGCATCTAACGGGAGAGAATAGGCAGATAAATAAAATGCCCAGTGTGCAGGTGTAAGTACCATGGAGCAATCAATGAATAATGCCAGGGCAGAGTGCAGGAGTGGTGGAGCTGGCAGGGCCTCCCTAGGCTGGGGACACTTGAGCAAAGACCTGGAGGAGATGGCAGGAGCGTGTGGGTAGCTGGGGAAGAGAGAATCGCCTGTGCAAAGGTCCTGAGGTAGGACTGTGCCTGGGGTTTCACAGTATGAGGGTCTTGTGGGCCTTAGGTAGGGCTTGGCTTTTGCTCTGAGGGACGTGGGAGCCATGGAGGGTTCTGAGGGGAGGAGGGGCTGGAATGACTGAGGTGCTCATGAGCACCCTCTGGCGGCCTTGAGGGGAACGTACTGTGGAGAGTCTATGCTCCACTAGAGGGGAGACAGTGGGGTGGAGAAGGCAGTTGCCCAGGGGTGGTGAGAAGTGAGGGGTTTCCTAGGCAGGACCCCAAAAGCTGCTGGGGCCTTCGTGGGTGGGAAGCCGCGAGGGGAGCCAGCATGGGGCTGTGAGGTTCCTGAGCATCCAGAGGGGCTGGCTGCCACCCACGGAGCCCAGGGGACTGGAGATGCCGAGATGCAGTAGGGGACCCCCCCGCCCCCGTCCCAGCCGTCCTGGAGGAGGGCCTTGTGCTGGGCACCTGCCCTCTGTCTCTACAAGGTTGGTCCCGGAGCCCTCATGTAGGGGTGAGGAAATGGGCTCAGAGAGGCCAAGAGGCTGGTCAAGGGCCACACAGCAGGTTCAGACCCAAGGCCCGGGGGCTTCCTGGAGGCGGTGGGGTTAGGGAGTGCACGAGAGGCAGGAGATGAGGTGCACAGGAGCCGGCTGCTGCCCCCTTCTTGGTGCCTGCCCCCCCCCTCCAGACACCCAGCCTCCCACCCACTCTGCACAGAGAGTTGCCGTGGCAACCGCAGGCTAGGGCAGGCTCCAGGCGCCCCCTCGCCTCCTGTCAGCCTCCCGGTCCCCATCCCAGGGCACCTGAGGACAGACCCCGCCGCACCCCGCCTCGGCACGAGACGGATGGGACTCAGACGCAAACACCACGCGCTGAGGCAGCTATGGGACCAGCCAGGGGGCCAGGCACACGTGGGACCGGGTGTGGGACACACCTGGGGTTGAGTCCCCGCTGTGGCACAAGGGTTGCAAGCCCTGTTTCTCATGGGTGACACGGGGTCATTGGAGCCCCCCTTGGGTGTAGGATGGGGACAGATACCAGGCTGTGTGCACCTGGTCCTCGGGGTGCCACGCCTCCCGCATGTCCAGCTCTCTCGGGTGACTTGAGGGTTGCCAGAGACTGAGGGGGAAGGGGTTCCTCTGCCCTGAGGGTGTGGACCCCTGGCTTCAAGGCCCCTTGGCAGCAGGGGGTCTGGGGTGTCTATTTTTACTCTGGAATCTGGTTTCTCCTTCTAAAATGTGGGTGCAGGCAGCCCCCCTTCTGAGCTGTTACGCGGGTCCAATGAGATGTATTTGGGGCTTAGAACAGGTGGCAAGGGCTCAGCCACCGGCCCTGGCATTCAGGGAGGGTCCAGGTCCAGCTGCCCCCGAGGAGCTGGGGCCCCCGGCTTCACCTCCTGCGTTCCAGGGCAGCCTGCCCCCGTGTAGGAGTTTGGTGGGTCCGCCGCGGTCCGCCAGGAAGGCCTTCCCAAGGGGAAGTTATGGACCTCAGGTGCTGCGATCGCAAGTCCCGAGGTCAGGTGTGGGCAGGGTCTATTCCCAGCCGTCTCGTGGCTTCTGCTGGTCTGCTGGCGACCTTGGGCACCCCGTGGCCTCTGGACCCTCGCCTGGCCTCTGCCCTCCCCTCCAGGCGGCCCCCTGCTCCTGTGCGTGGCTGTGTCCAGAGCCCCCTTTCTTATAGGGAGGCCAGTCCTCTTGGATGAGGACCCTCGCGGATGACCTCATTGTAACTTGGTCGTCTCTGTGAACACTCGCTCTCCACGTACGGTGACGTTCGGAGGCGCCGGGGCTTCAGAGGCCAGGATCTTGGTGGGGGAGGCCCCAGTTCCATCCCTTACACCCCTACCCACCCCAGCACCTCAGGGAGGGTCAGGCCCGGTCCGCCCCAGGGGTGCCCACCTGGCTTCACCTCTCTGCCTCAGTCGCTCCCAGATGCGCAGGCTGCACAGATGCGGGGTGTGGGGGGGGCGCACATCCCCAGGGGAGGGGTACGAGCTGGGGCCCCGTTTTAGCCCTGTGAGCTGGGACTGGGCCATCAAGGCTCCCAGGGCAAAGGACAGACGCCCCACCTCCAGCTGTCCCTCCACCACCATCAGTCAGTCACCCCGGGTGCAGGAAGGAGTTGTTTGGGAACCCATGTGTTGCAGGGCCTGGGAGGCAGTGGTCAGGGAAACTGAGTCAGAGCCGCAGGTGTTTCCCTTGTCCTGGGGGAAGAAAGAAGGAAATCCACACGTGGGTAGGTGAGGCGATGGAGCAGTGACGTGTCCGTGTGTCCTGGGCTGAATTGTGGCTCCCTAATGTCTGGTATAGGGCTGGGATTTAGCTCAGTTGGTAGAACGTAGCTCTGCAGTCTCTGAGGTCCCAGGTGCGATTCCCAGCTCCACCATAATGGGAGAAGGACGTGGCAATCCACTCCCAGAGGCAATCCCGAAACGGCCAGCCATTGAAAACTATAAGGCTTGCTATGAGTCGGACAGGACTTGACAGCACTTAACAACAACAATAACAATGTCCAGTATGACTTTATTTGGAGAGAGGGTTGTGTTGTGCTTTGTTCTGGAGACAGGGTCTTGGTATGGAGCCCAGGCTAGCCTCGAACTGGAGATCCTCCTGCCTCGGCCTCCCGAGTGCTGGGATCCCAGGTGTGGTCACCAGGCCTTGCTAGAGAGAGGGTCTTTAGAGCCTTTGAGGAGGTAGGTGAGGTTAAGTGAGGTCATAAGGGTGGGGCCCGCTCCCAGGGGATTAGTGCCCCCATGGGAAGAGAGCCCAGGGATCTCCCTCCTGTGTGCACAAAGAAGAGGCCGCGTGAGGACGCGGTGGGAAGGCGGCTGACTGAGCCGGGCAGGGAGCCCTCACCAGAAACCGAATTTGCCGCCACCTTCCGCTTGGATGTCTGGCTTCCAGAACTGTGGAAAGTAAGTTTCTGTTGTTTACGCCACGTAGCCTGGTACAGTTGTTCCTTGGTGAATGTGAGGGATCCGTTCCAGGAACCCCTGCAGATACCAAGCCCTACCAGTGCCCGTCTGTTCCTTATGGTGGGATCCTGTTTGCGTAGAACCTGTGCAAATGCCCCTGTTACTTCAGTTTTTATATATATATAGTTGTTGTTAGGTGCTGTCAAGTCGTGTCCGACTCATAGGGACCCTCACAGGGTTTTCAATGGCAGATTGTTTCGGGATTGCCTTGGGAGTGGGTTGCCATGTCCTTCTTCCGTTCTTTTGTGGTGCTGGGAATTGAACTCAGGACCTTGGAGAATGCAGAGCGGCGCTCTACCAACTGAGCTAAATCCCAGTCCCATATATATATATATATATATATATATGCACACACACGCACGCACGCACGCACGCACACACACACGTACGTACGTATATTATTTTTTGCTTTTTTTGAGACAGGGTCCTGCTGTGTAGCCCAGGCTGGCCTTGAACTCAAGATTCTCTTGCTTTAGCCTCTCGAGGGCCAGGATCGCAGGGTCTTCTTGGCCTCTTTACAGACTTTAGGGCTGGTTGGCTGGTTTGTGACCGGGTCTCACTTCGTAGCCCAAGCTGGCCTGGAACTCGCATCCATTCTCCTGCCTTGGCCTCCCAAGTGCTGGGATTCTAGGCGTGCACCACCACGCCCCGCTGTCTCAGACTTTAAATCCTCTCCAGGTGGTTTATAAAACTTAATACAGCGTGAGGGCTGGGCTTTAGCTCCGTTGGTAGAGCTAATACTCTGCACTCTCTGAGGACTCAGGTTCGAGCCCCAGCACCGCAAAAATGGGAGGCCCTGCCGATCTACTCCTCAAGCAATCCTGAAACAATCAGCCATTGAAAACCCTGTGAGGAGCCGGCACGGTGGCGCACCCCTATAATCCCAGCGGCTCGGGAGGAGGCGGAGGCAGGAGGATCACAAGTTTGAGACCAGAGGCAGTCTGTGTAACTTAGCGAGACCCTGTCTCAAAAAAGTAAAAAAATGGACTGAGGGTGCAGCTCAGCGGTCCAGCACTTGCAGAGCATGCAGGCGCAAGCCCTGGGTTCAACCCCCAGTACCGCAAAAAAAAAAAAAAAAAAAAAGGAGAAAAACAAGAAAACCCCGTGAGGGTCGCTATGAGTTGGAACTGAGTCAGTGGCACTTAACAGCAAGAACACGATGTCAGTGCAGTGCAGGCCGTTCTTATGCTGTGGTGTTTAGGGAGTCGTGAGAAAAAATTAATCTTTTTATTGCTCAAGTATTTTGGATTAGGGTTTGTTGAACCCATCGATAAGGAGGGCCAACCGTACTTTGTTGTGACAGCCTGAGCTAGTATAGATGGTGACAGTAGTGACAGGGGACGCTTGGCCCTTGCAGCGTGCCATGCGTGGCCCTGGGTGTCCTGAGTCTGAATCTGTCCTGGCCCATGGCCACCTACCAAGGAGGCGATGGAGGCCGAGGTTGTGGGTGCAGGCGCTGCACAGTCAGGCGGTGACTGCAGGGCACTGACTTGGGCTGCAGACTCTCGTCAGCGTCTCTAGGGAGGGCACTGTGAGCCAAGCCCTGAGGGACACAGAGGTGACCACATAGGCTGAGGCCGCGGGATGGGCACTGGCGAGGCTGGAAGAGAGCCGGGGCGTGGGGGATCCACGTGGACAAGGGGCTGGCGAGTCAAGAGATCGCCTGTAGAAAGCCCCCTCTGCCAGGCGCGGTGGCTTGCTTCTGTCAGCCCAGTGACTCAGGAGGCTGAGGCAGGAGGATCTTGGGTTTGAGGCCAGAGGCAGCCTGAGTAACTTAGCAGGACCCTGTCTCAAGATAAAAGTTAAAAAAGGGGTTGGAGATACAGCTTAGTGGTAGAGGGGCCTGCCTGCCCAGCACATGTGAGGCCCTGGGTTCAATGCCCAGTATGAGGGGGAAAAATCAAGTCCCCTGTGGACCAGGCGTGGTGGCACCAGCCTAGAATTCCAGCCCTTGGGAGGCTGAGGCAGGAGGATCGCAAGTTCGAGGTCAGCCTGTGCTATGTCGAGATCCTGTCTCAAAAGACTAAAATCAAACCAAACAACAAAATCCAAAATCCCTGTGGGCTGGGTGAGCCTGGAAGATGTCACACTCTGCAGAATAAGACCGACACGGAGATGGGCTGCGTGATCTCGCTCACACGTGGAGCCCGACAGAACACAGGCCTCCCAGAGCAGGGTGGAATACCGGCTACCAGGGGCTGCGGGTTGGGAAAGGGGACATGTCAGATATTAGGTACAAACCTCCAAGCCAGACCTCTGGTCCCAGCAACTGAAGAAGCTGAAGTGGGGGATCACTCAAACTCTGGAGTTCAAATAAAAAAGCAAGGCACTGTGGTGCACACCTGGACTCCCAGGGACTCGAGAGGTGGATGCAGGAGGATCCCAAGTTCGAGGCCAGAGGCAGCCTGTGTAACAGCTAGACCTTATCTCAAGATAAAAAAATTTAAAAATGGGGTGGGGTAGAACCTGTGCAAAGTATGTGCGAGGCCCTGGGTTCAACTGAAAACATAAAATCAGATAAAAATAATATTAAATTAAGAAAAAAAAAGCCAGGTGCAGTGGTGCACACCTGTAATCTCAGCGACTCGGGGAGGCGGAGGCGGGAGGATGGCAAGTTCGAGACCAGAGGCAGTCTGCGTCACTTAGCGAGACCCTGTCTCAAAAAGAAAAAAAATGGGCTGGGGGTGCAGCTCAGCGGTCCAGCACTTGCAGAGCATGCAGGCGCGAGGCCCTGGGTTCAACCCCCAGTACCGCAAAAAATAAAATAGAATAAAAAATTAAATGAATGAAAGAGTAAGTGCGTAAGTAAAAGCCGTGGGTAACACGACTCCCTCTGTGAAAACAGCCCCATGGCCATCAGCAACGAATGAATAAACAAAACGCGGCCATTCATGAAGTGGAATAGTATTCAGCCATAATAGGAGTGAGGTCTTCATCCACGCCACAGTGTGGATGAGCCTGGGAAAAGTAATTATGAAAGAGAAAAAAGCCAGACACAAAGGGCCCCATTGTGTAGAATCCCATTCATAAGAAATGTCCAGAATGGGAAAATTCCCAGGCGGAAAGCAGCTTAGAGGTCACTAGAGGCTGGCGGGCGCTGGGTGCAGCTCAGCTGGTGGAGCGCTGCTCTGTGCTCTCTGGAGCCCTGGCTGCAATCTCCAGCACTGAAAATGGGAGAAGGCGCCGGCAGCCCACTCCCAAAACACTCAGCCATCAAAAACCCTGTGATGAGCAGAGAAGCGCTGCCATGGTGCCGGGCATGGCACAGTTTGGAGAGTGTTTCGTTCTGTTGTACCTGGGATCAATATGAGTCAACCCCCCTCAACGGCACCTAACGACAACAGAGGCTGGTCAGGAGGACGGAGAGAGTTACTGCTTAATGTGCAGAGTTTCTATTTGGGGTGATAAAAAACACTTTGGGGTGCTGGGCGCGGTGGTGCACGCCTGTCATCCCAGAGACTCGGGAGGCTGAGGCAGGAGGAGCGCAAGTTCGAGACCAGAGGCAGTCTGCGTAACTTAGTGAGACCCTGTCTCAAAAAGTAAAAAACTGGGCTGGGGGTGCAGCTCAGCGGTCCAGCACTTGCAGAGCATGCAGGCGCGAGGCTCTGGGTTCAACCCCCAGTACCTCAAAAAAAACACTTTGGGGGTTTACGGGTATCGCTTTGGTAGAGCATTTTCCTAGGATGTGCAGGACCTCGATTCTATCCTGAGCAACAGCAAACACACCACACACACACACACACACACACACACACACACACACACAACAACAACAGCAAAAACCCCACAACCCTGGAAGGACATGGTGGCGATGGTTGTATGACATTAATAATGTAAACCAGGTGCAGTGGCACACCCTGGAATACCTGTGACTCAGGAGGCAGAAGCAAGAGGATTGAAAGTTTGAGACCAGAAGCAGCCTGTGTAACATAGTGACACCCTGACTCAAGACACAAAGTAAAAGATGGGCTGCGAGTATGGCTCAGTGGTAGAGCACCTGCAAAACATGCATGACACCCTGGGTTCAACCTCCAGGACTGCAAAAACAACAACAACAACAACAAATGTGATTAATGCAGAGGGTCACAGTGGTGCACACCTGTGTGTGTGATCCCGGCACTGAGGAGGCTGAGGCAGGAGGATTGTGAGTTGGAGGCCAGCCTGGGCTGCATCGCAAGACCGTGACTCAAAAACCCAACCAAGCAAACAAAAAAGTTTAAGTGAGTCTGTAATGCCACTGAATTGTACACTTAAGAGTGGCTTGGGAGCTGCGCGTGGTGGCGCATGCCTGTAATCCCAGTGGCTTGGGAGGCAGAGGCAGGAGGATCGCAAGTTTGAGACCAGAGGCAGTCTGCATAACTTAGCGAGACCCTGTCTCAAAAACTGAAAAAAAATGGGCTGGGGTGCAGCTCAGTGGTTCAGCACTTGCAGAGCATGCAGGCGCGAGGCCCTGGGTTCAACCCCCAGTACCGCAAAAAAAAAAAGAGTGGCTTGGGGAGCTGGTGACGTAGCTCAGTGGTAAAGTGCATGCTCAGCACATGGGAGACTTTTGGTTCCACCCCAGCACCAAATATAAATGAATAAACAAATATATAAAAGTAGCTCAAGTGGTTAAAATTGTATCATGATTTAATAATCAGAAAGGCCCCTCTAGCTGGCCGGGGGTCCTGGAGGTTGGGGGCAAAATGGCAGGGGCCAGGTCCCCGGGGCAACTGCCAAGGATGGACTGGGGGACGGATGCTTGGGTGTTCTGGAGGTCTCGACAGACCCAGGACTTTGTCTGGGCTGGAGCGAGGTGGGAGAAGTCGTGCTGTTTGGCTGGGGGACCTGGGAAGGTCCGTTGGGGTTGGGTGGGTGTCGCTGGCTGGGATGCAGGGCTGGAGAGCATTGGGGCCAACCTTGTGCTGTCGGTGATGTGTCAGGCAATGAGCTGGGTGGGAAGGGCCGTGAGGACCCCCTCAGGCTCCTTGCTTTGTAGGGTGCAGTCTAGAGCGAAGTGCAGAGCCCCCCAGATGGCTGTGCCTGCCTCGTTAGACCCTGCAGCCCCTGGAGATCAGGGCCAGAGAGGTAACAGCACCGTTTCAAGGTCACAAGCGCGCACTTGAGCTTCAGGATCCAGGCCCACGGGGCCGCGGCCCCCAGAGCCTGGCTTCCCCTGGCTGCTGGGAGCCAGGTCCTCGCCGGGTCATTTCCTTTTGCCTCCGATGCTAGAGCAGCTGGGAAGCAAGCTCAGAAAGAGCCAGGTAGGGGAGGCCGGCAGCTGGGGCGGGGGCTCCCCGAGCCTGGGCCTGACTGAGGCTGGGCTATGCAGGGCGGGGAATGATGTGTTAAAGAGAAACTGGCCCTCAGAGTAGAGTGACCTGAAAGTGCCCCAGTGGGAGGAAGGATGGACGGCTGGGGGCAAGGAGGGACTGGGGCCAGGGTGGGCCCAGAAGGGGCAGAGGACAGGGCTGCACCAGAGATGGGAAGGGCCTTAGGGCTGCTGGGCAGACACACCTTCCCATCCCAGGGAGGAGACAGGCCCGGAGGGGTCCTGCGCCTTCCATCTTTATTTGTTGTTGTTAGGTGCCCCCGAGTCGGTGTCCGATTAGTAGCGACCTGACAACAGGCAAAACACTATTGTCAGTGCTTCTCTGCTATTCATAGGGTTTTCAATGGCGGACTGATTTTTGGGAGTGGGCTGCCACGTCCTTCTCCCAAGCCTGCAGCACCTGGTGTTCCCAGGCGGTCTCCCATCCAAGTACTAACCAGGCCCAACCCTGCTTAGCTTCTGAGATCTGATGGGATCAAATGCCACAGGGCTACAGCTGCAGGCTCCGTCTTTACTGAGGGCAGAAAGGCCGTTTCAGGGCTGGTGGACAGCTGCAAATTGCAGTCAGGACAGGAGAGTGGAGGTGAAGGTGGGAGAGGAGCTGGCGCAGGTGGATCTGCCGCGGTGACCTTGGAGTTGATCCCTGAATGATGAGGAGAAGCCGCAGTCTGCCAGGGGGAATCTCAGGAGGGCAGCATAGGCAATGGGAACAGCCTGGGCAAAGGCTCAGAGGGCAGAGGAGGGGGGTTAGCGGCTAGGCAGGGCGGAGAGCTAAGGGGAAGTTTAGGGTTTGGATCCCCATTATCATGTCATCCCTTAGCTCTGTGTGGAGGGTGGAGTGGGCAGCAGGCAAGGAGCCAGGGGGCAGGGGACAACCTGGTGTAGCTGGATGGTGGCCTTGTCCTGAATGGTGGTCCCAGGAGCCACAGAGGGCAGGTGAGCAAGAGGCACTGGAGGCCAAGCCCACATAATTTGAGGGTGGAGCTCATGAGGGAAATGGGCAGGAGGCAAAGAACGGAGGAGGTTCCTTAGGTCTGGATTCATTCAACAAATTAGTCATTGCAGCGTGTGGGGCCTGTTCTTAAATGTGGGGATATAGTCTCAAGCAAAATGACATGGTGGTCCCTGCCTCGGGGCGTGAAGTTCCACACACCAGATAAACTGTTATGTTTGGACAGGGGCCTAAAGGAGCAGGCCTTGTGGATAACGTGTGGGCAAGAAGCTTCATGCAGGGGAAGAGACAAGTGCAAAGGCCCTGGGGCAGGCTGTGGGCAGAGCAGAAATGGGGTGGGGGTGCTAACTGGGTTGACTGGGAGGCTTTGTGAGAGCTTTGAATTGGGTGGGGGGCAGCAGCCATGGGGACTGTGTTGAGAGTTTGCAGAGTGGATGGTAGAGACTTGGGCCGTACTAGAGTTGACACTGAGGGACAGGCTGCGTTGGCATCAGGAGAGGACAGGCACAAGGTTCCTGCTCTGGGGGCCCTTCCCAGGGCAGGCGTGTTTCTGACAAGCTGCCCCTAAGGCCGGTGGCCACCGATGGAGAACTAGGGTGTAGACAGAGCAAAGATCCCAGGGCAGGGACGTGGCCATGTGAGCTTTCAAGGTCCTCAGGGAGACCCCAGCCAAGAGGCGAGGCTGCAAGGGACAAAGAAATGGGTCCAGGCCCAGCAAGCTGTGCAGCTGCGGGGAAGGCACCTGCCCGTCCCCCCGCCCGCCCCGCCTGCCTGTCTCCAGCTGACCCTGAGGGTCCTCTGGAAGGGAACGAGGGGACCTGGGCGTCCCTGGTCCCTGATGTGTGGCGCCAGCCGGCTGGATCCTAATTAGCAATGAGAGCAGGAGAGACAGGAAGCAGGGGGTGGGGAGGGCTGGGTTCCTGCCCGAGGCCCGGAGGCTGCAAAGCGCATGGGCCCACCTGGGTCCCCACCCGGGGGCACCATTCTTCTTGTCGGGCAAAGATGCTTGGTGGAGACGGGGCAGGGGGTTTTAGGAGTGATGCAGAAGGCGCGTGGCAGCCTCGGCCTCCTAAAGGGCCTCCCCCGGGGAGGCTCCTGTGGGGAGGACATGGAAGTGCGTTTGGTCCTTGGACCCGGCCCGACGGGTGCCTGACGCAGCGGTGGGGCCGTGTGTACGGGCTCCAGCCTGGGCAGCCTCTCTCCCTCAACACCCTGTCCTCCCCCAGGCTGGTGGCCAGGCTGTGGTGCCCGCCTGGTGATGCAGGCCGTGGCCCCTCGCACAGGCTGCTGAGAGCCCCGGACGCACCCAGTCGCCGACATGGCCCGCCTGGCCGCAGCGCTCTGGAGTCTCTGTGTCACCGCCGTCTTGGTCACCTCGGCCACCCAAGGTAGGTGCTGGCAGGCTGGGGAGCAGCCACATGGCCAAAACCCCGCTGGGAGGGCGCGTGACACTTTGAACCCCGTCCCAAGTGCTTGGTGCAGAGCGGCAGCCCCTGCCCACCCTGGGCCTCCGCTGGGCCAGGCCAGAGGGACGCGTGACGTCACCCCCACGCTGGCACCACGGAGGGCCCCCTAGGACCAGGACGGCCTTCCTGGGGGCCCAGCTCTCCTCCCCGCCTCCCTCCCTCCCTCCGTCTCTCTGATTACATCTCCCAGGCTCTCGCGGGGAGGACGGCTTAATTAAAGCACGCCCGCTGACGTTTATTTAAAAACAACTAATTACCCAGCTCGGCCCTATGCCGGCCCCGGGATCCGGCGCACGCCACAATTAGTGCCCTGCGCCCGCCCACCTCCCCGTTACTCAATTACGATCTCCGCGGTGGGCCCGGGCAGGGGTGTGGACGGGGTGCCGAGCGAGGCTGCTGAGGGGTCCGCTGGCCTCTTCGCACCCTGGGAGGCGCCGCTGCCCGCCTGCCAGCCCCGAGGGCGCCTTCCCTGGACTCTGCCTCTCGGGGTCCTCCGCTGCCAGCCCTGTCCCATCCAGGGCCTGCCCCGCCCCCGGCCCCACGGAGCCAGCCCTCCGCCCCCGGCCTCCCTCCCGGGCCTGGGAAGGCTAAAATTAGACGGGAGGCAGATGGTGTTGGAGGAGCACAGGCGAAGCTTCTCTCCCAACCGGGGCTCGCCTCACCCCAGGAGACCCCGAGGGCACCAGAGGGGCAGGGTCTCTGACAGAGGGCCGGCTCAGCGCCTTGGAAGCCCCTCCCTGCGCCTCCGAGCCCCGCCTCCAACATGGGGCTGGCCAGGCCCTGCGTCCTCGCTGCCCTGCACCTCCGTGGCCTGCCACGGTTGTGCGTCCACGTGACGTTACCCGCTTTTGTAATACCTGCAAGGGGCACACGTGCTGCCACCCTGGATCTGCCCCCGCGGCCCCGTGGGATGGGAAATGTGTTCACTGAGGGACCAGGGGCCAATGGCGCGGCCGCTTGCCAGGAAGCAGCTAAGCTTGGCGGTCAGACCGGGCCATGAGGCTCCTGAGTCCATGCGCTCAGTCCTGGGATGGCGCAGAGCTGCCTCGCCCGTGGCCGCACCTGCCGGAGCATGTGTCTCGGTGGGCAGTGCCCTGGATGGCTTCCCAGATGCCCAAAGGCCCCCTTCCGGAGCCAGGCACCATACTAGGTGCTTCTTCCGGGACTGTTCTCTGCTGTCTGGGATCCCCATGGTCTGACCCATTTTACAGGCTGGGAAAACGAGGCTGGGGAGGCGGCCCCCAGTGGCTGACCGAACTCCAGCCTGCAGGGGCTCAGGGCACAGCACGGTGCCAGGGCGCTTGCCTACTGTGTGAGGCCCTGTGTGTCACCCCCAGCACGGCACAAAAATAACAGGCCGAAGGGTGTGTCAGAGTCACCTGGGGGGCACACAGCCCCACAGGCTCCCGGCCTCACATTCTGATTTGACAGCCCCAGGGTGGAGTCCCTGGGTCCCACCACACCTGCCCATTTGGCTGGGAGGTGGCAAGGCCAGGCTCCGTGGTTTCTTCTAGAAGCGGGATCCTGTTCTTGTGTTTTCTCTGCTCCTCGTGTGACATGTATGAAGGCAGGGAGGTCCCAGAGACCACCCTCGATTCTGCCACCAGCTGCAAGCGTGGCTGCCCCTCAACACAGTCAGGGTGGCGAGTCACCAGAAGGATGCGCAGGGCTCAGCGGAAGCCGCTGCACTTGCAGTGACGGCCGATTACAGTGAAGGACGCGGATCTGCACCAGCATGGGGAAGAGAGGCGAGGCGTGGAATCCACGCGTGGTGCTTCCTGTGTCCCCTCCCAGCAGGTCACAGACAGGAGGGATTCTCCCAGCCATGATGTGCTCCAGCGGGCGGGGTGTGCTGCCAACAAGGCCACTCCCTAAGCCCTGGTGTCCTGGGTGTCTCCTGGAGCTCAGGCACCTGGGCACAGCTGGCCGCCCACCTGGCTGATCTCAGCCTCCAGTGTTCTGGAGGGCAGCCACTCCCTCGCCACCCACAGCCCCTCCAAATCCCTGCCAGTGGACTCGAGTTTGCTAGGGCTGCTGTGACCAAGTACCACAGACTGTGGGTCAACCGCAGAAACATGCTGTCTTGCCCTTCTGGAGGCTGGGCCTCCAAGGTCAAGGTGTCAGCAGGGTTGCTACCTTTGGAGGCCCCTCCCCCTTTTTTTGTGAGCCTGTATGCTCTGCAAGTGCTGGACCGCTGAGCTGCACCCCCAGCCCTTTTATTTTTTTGTACTTTTTGAGACAGGGTCTCGCTAAGTTACATAGACTGCCTCTGGTCTCGAACTTGCGATCCTCCCGCCTCTGCCTCCCGAGCCACTGGGATTACAGGCATGCACCACCGTGCCCAGCACCGGAGGCCCCTTTTTTTGGCTCATAGGTGGCCCCCTTCTTGTGTTTTCCCATGGACTTCCCTGCGTATGTCCTGTCCAAATTACCCCTTTTGACAAGGACCCCAGTCATATTTGGTTGGGGCTCTCCCTAGGGACCTCATTTTAGCTTGATTACCACTATAAAGACTTCATCTTCAAGTGCTGGGATTACAGGGAGCGCACACCCATAATCCCACACTGGGAGGCTGAGGCAGGAGGATAGCAAGTTGGAGGCCAGCATGGGCCTCGAAAGACTCCTCTCCAGGTGGGGGAGGAGCCAGGCACTGTGGCCACACTTGTGATCCCAGGGCTCAGGAGGCTGAGACAGGAGGCTCGCGAGTTCCAGGCCAGTGTGGGCTGCACAGTCAGACCCTGTCTCAAAAAACCAAAAAACCAAGTAAAGAACAAAAGACCCTTAATTCAAATACAGTCATCTGCTGGGGTCCTGGGAACTGGGACTTCAGCATAAGCATGGGGCAGGGGGCACACAGCCCCTACCTGGCATGGTCCAAGACTGCTGGAGAACGTTCTTCTGGTCAGGCAGGACATCTCGGGGACGTGGAGGGCGAGGCCAGAGCCCCTGAGCTGGGCTGCCATCCTTGACACGCGAGTGGGTCCTCTAAAATGCCCATTAGGCCACCTGAATAGAGGGAGGTCCACGCGGCCAGCTTCCTGGGCCTGCGGTGGCCACAGGCTCTGCCCTCGCCGGCCCACGTGTGACGCTATGCCTCCGTCCCGCAGGCCTGAGCCGGGCTGGGCTCCCGTTTGGGCTGATGCGCCGGGAGCTGGCGTGCGAAGGCTACCCCATTGAGCTGCGGTGCCCGGGCAGTGACGTCATCATGGTGGAGAATGCCAACTACGGGCGCACAGACGACAAGATCTGCGATGCCGACCCCTTCCAGATGGAGAACGTGCAGTGCTACCTGCCCGACGCCTTCAAGATCATGTCGCAGAGGTGAGGGGCCGCAGGGTCGCGAGGGTCCGCCCTCCGGGGCCACTGCTCACGGCACGCTTGCCTCTGCGCCTGGACATGTGTTTCCTGAGCACCTGCTTGGTGCCAGGCCCTTTGCAGACAGTGGATCAGACACCGCTGTCTCTCCTGCCCTGTCCTGACCCCGCACTGGCCCATCCCTCTCGCCACCCGGCCAGCTCCTCTGGAAGCTCTGGCCAGGATCCCTGGGCCAGGATCCACCAGGGCAGGGCGGGTTTGCAAGGTCAAAGCAAGGGTGGGGCAGGGTGCATCCCAGCCTTGAGAGGTGGGCAAGCTGGCTTCCCAAGGACCGGGCAACAGAAGTGTACAGAAGTGTGCCGGGTGCACGGGCGCACGCCTGTAGTCCCAGCAGCTCGGGGAGGCAGAGGCGGGAGGATCGCAAGTTCGAGACCAGAGGCAGTCTGTGTAATTTAGACCCTGTCTCAAAAAGTTAAAAAAAAAAAAAAATGGGCTGGGGTGCAGCTCAGTGGTCCAGCACTTGCAGAGCACACAAACGTGAAGCCCTGGGTTCAACCCCCAGTACTGCAAAAAAAAGAAAAAGAAAAAAAGAAGTGTACAGAAGTGTGTGTGTGTGTGTGTGTGTGTGCGCGCGCGCGCGCACACGCGTGTGTTTGCGCGTGCGCACAAGTGCGCGAGTGGGCAGGGCTTCAGTGTGCAAGACAGTGCACAGGTGTGGGACCATGGTTGGGTGTGACTGTGCCTTTGTATGTGTCTGAGCACGGGTGCTGGGGCCTGGGAGCGGATGACCGTGTCTGAGCGTAAGCAGGGGTGTGGCGAGGCTCCCCATGAGCAGGGTGCATGAGCCACGCCCACACATGTCCTGCCTGGACCCACTGCCATCCCAGAGCCCTTAGCTGTGCCAGCCAATCACACCCAGCACCAGACCCCGGCTACCTGCACCCCGGGGCTGCTGCAGGGACCTGCTTGCTGTCTTTGCACCCTCTTTGTCCCAGACCAGCCTGCTTCGCTCCCACATGACCCCCTCGCCCTGTCATGCCCTTGCCAGTCTGTCCTCCCACAGCAGTGGGCAGAAACTGGGACCTGCCTGAGGCCGACCCCATCCCACCTCTGCTCCGAACCCTCCATGGCTTCTGCCTCCTGGGCGCAGAAGCTGACGTCTTCCCGAGACCCACAGGACCCTGCCTGACCTGCCTCATCAGCTGACCCTCGTCTCCTCCAACTCCCCCATCACTCAGCCCCAGCCACGCCACGCCAGCCTGTTCCTCACACACATGCGGCAGCTTCCTGCCCATGGCTGCCTCTGGGCCTTTGCACCTGCTGCTCCCTGCCTCAGAGGCTCTTCCTTCTCCCTGCTGATGGCCTTCTCTACCTAACTATCCTCCCAGGGAGGCCCTCCTGAACACTCTAAAATCATAGCCCCCCATTTCCTCAGCCCCTTCTCCACTTTGTCTCCTGGCCCAGCCTTCCATCCATATTCCCATCTGCTATTTTGCCTCGCCCCCATGTGTCTGCCAGCTTGTCATGCTGTGGGGGGCTGCGTGTTGCTGTGATGCTGAAAGCTATGCCACTGTTATTTCAGATACCAGCAGGGCCACCCATGGTGGACTGGGGTTCAGCTCAGCTTCCGGACTCAGACAGACTAGGGAAAAGGACCGGCAGCCCACTCCCGAAACAATTAGCCACTGAAAACCCTATGAGAAGCACTGTCAAATATGTTATGGTTGTTCGGTTCCTTAGAGTTAGGCCCGACTCATAGCGACCCTATGTACAACAGAGTGAAACACTGCCGATTCTGTGCCAGGAACACCATCTTTCTTATGTTTAAGCCTATTGTTGCAGACACCATGTCAATCCATTTAGTGGAGGGTTTTCCTTGTTTACGTTGACCTGCCACTCTCCCAAACATGATGTCCTTCTCCAGGGATTGGTCCCTCCTGACTACATGTCCAAAATATGTAAGACGTAGTCTAGCCATCCTTGCTTCCAAGGAGCACTCTGGTTGCACTTCTTCTAGGACAGATCTGTTGGTTCTTTTGGCAGTCCATGGTATATTCAATATTCGTCTCCAGCACCATAATTGAAAACCACTGTCAAATAATAGTGCCAGAAAATGAGCCCCCCAGTCTGGAAGACATTCAAGAGTTGCCTCCTCAAAGTAGACTCAACCTTAATGATGGGAATGGAGTAAAAAGCTCCTGGGACCCCCATTTGTTGACGTGGCATGACTCAAAATGAGAAGAAACAGTGGCTGCAACAGTGGGATCCAATGTGAAAAGATTGTGGGCATGGCAGTGTTGGGGAGTGTTTCATTCTGTTGTGCACAGGGTCACAGTGAGTCAGACCGACCTGGTGTTTACTATGGGGCTGGGATTCAGCTCAGTTGGTAGAGCGCTGCTCTGCAGTCTCTAGGGTCCCAAGTTCGATTCCCAGCACCGCAAAAATGGGAGAAGGACGTGGCGATCCACTCCCGAGGCAATCCCAAAACAGTCAGCCATTGAAAACCCTATGAGGGTCCCTAAGAGTCGGACACGACTCGACGGCACCTAACAACAACAAAGGTGTTGACTTTCTGTCCTCCTCCACTGGGCTGTCCATCCACCCCACAGGGACCAAGGAGTTTTGTCCGTGGCTGCTGTGTCCATGGCCAGGGCCACAGCAGACTCTCGCTGAACCTGTCTCAGATGCTTCAGAGAGTTCAGAGCCCGCTCGAGGAAGGAGGAAAGGAGGGAGGACTAGGGCCAGCTTGCAGGGTGGGCGGCCACCACGAGCCTCAGGGGACAGGCCTCAGGCTGTGTCATGGCCTTTGTGTCCATTTCTTTCTCAAGTTCTCGCCCCCCTCCTGTCTCCTGACATCTGGCAGCCACCCAACCTTTGTTTAGGCTGCGCCCCCTCCGTAGGAACCCCCTTCCACCCTCCACCTGCTCCTCCAGACTGTCCCCTCTCTCGGGTGCATGTCGGTCTCCAGGGTCACTCCAAGACCTAGAACAATGTTTGGCTTAGTCACTGGGGCGCAGGGAAAGTGGTGGGGTCTCCAGAGCTACAGCAGAAGGAATGGGGCCTTCAACCTGCTTCCTCTCCTGAGTCCCCAACCCCGTTGCCCCACCGACCAAATCTGGGAGCCTTCTGTTAGGGTTACAGCTAAGCTGCTCTGACAGAGACCCCCAAATACCTGACCCAAACTAGGCTGAGGTTGATACTATGTTCCCAGCTAGGCTTCCCTGGAGCCCAGCCCTTTAAAGGGGCATGCCACACCCACTCCCACCTCCCTGGCCAGAATTTGGTCATGCGCACTGTGAGCAGAAGGCAGTCTGGGATTTGGCATCTCCGGCTGAAAGTCCAATGAATTTTCTTTCTCCTCTCCTCCCTGCCCCTTCTTTATTAAAATAGCATAAAATGAATCATTTTAGCTGGGTCGTGCTCACTGGCCTATAATCCCAGCACTCGGGAGGGACAGGCAGGATCCCAGGGTCAAGGCCAGTCTGGCCTCGTAGCAAGACCGTCTCCAAAATAAATCCAGCCATAAGCTGGATGCAGTGGTGCACGCCTGTCATCCTAGCACTCAGGAGGCTGAGGCAGGAGGCTCATGGGTTCCAGGCCGGCCTGGGCTCCACAGCAAGACCCTGTCTCGTAACACGAAACAAAAAATCATTATCAATTTTCTTTATTTAATTTTTGGTGTTGGGGTCTTGCACATGCCAGGCCAGCACTGTTATTACTGAGCTACACGGTAACCCTAAAATGAACCATGCTAAAGCGACTGTGTCGAGCTGGGCATGGTGGCACTCGCCTCTAATCCCAGTGACTCCAGAGGCTGAGGCAGGAGGATTGGAGGTTTGAAGGCAGAGGCAACTTAGTGATAAAAATGAAAGGGGCTGAGGTGCAGCTTAGTGGGAGAGCACTTGCAAAGTATGCGGGAGGCCCTGGGCTCAGCCCTTCAGTTCCACAAAAGAGAGAGAGAGAGAGAGGGAGGGAGGGAGAGAGAGAGAGAGAGAGAGGGAGAGGGAGAGGGAGAGAGGGAGGGAGGGAGTGAGGGAGGGAGAAAGAAAGAAAAAGAAAGAAAGAGAAAGAAAGAAAGGGTGGGGAGGAATGTATTCTGTGACATTTGTCACAGTTCTGTAACCACCCTTGCTACTTAGTTCCAGAACATTCCATCACCCTAAAAGGACACCACATAGCTGTTGGCAGTTGCTCCCTATTCTCCTATTACTCCCAGCCAAAGACAACTTCTGCTTCGTGTCTCCACGGATTTCCTGTCCTGGGCATTAGATGTAAGCAGTCATATACCGAGGCCTCTCTTGGGTCTGGCTTCTTTCACTCAACATCACTGTCAAGGTTTGTCCCTGTTACAGCATTAGGCCAGCACTTCGTCACTTTTTCTGGCCTAATACTATTCTGTTGTACAGACAGGCCAGATTTTGCTCATCCATTCATGCCTGGGCAGATGTTTTTGGTGCCTCCCCCTTTTGGCGGTGCCTGCTTGTGGTTTTGTTTTGTTTTTGTTATTTTGTTTTGTTTTGCAATACTAGGGGTTTGAACCCAGGGCCTCCCATATGCTAAGCAAGTGCTCTACCCCTGAGCTGTGGCCCCAACTTCCTTTTTACATTTTAAGACTGAGTCTTGCTAAGCTGTACAGACTGCCTCTAACCTCAAACCCATGATGCTCCAGCCTCAGCCTCCTGAGCTGCTGGTATTACAAGATGTGCACCACATTGCCTGGCCAAGGTTTTTTAAACTTGGGTTTTTTGCTTGTTTGTTTGTTTGTTTTTGGCTGTACTGGGGGTTGGACCCAGGGCCTCATGCTTGCATGCTCTGCAAGTGCTGGACCACTGAGCTGCACCCCAAGCCCATTTGTTTACTCTTTGAGACAGGGTCTCGCTAAGTTACACAGACTGCCTCTGGTCTCGAATTTGTGATCTTCCTGCCTCCGCCTCCTGAGCCGCTGGGATGACAGGTGTGCGCCACCGCACCTGGCTTAAATTTGAGTTTTCTTTTTGGAACAGTGGGGACGGAACCCAGGCCTTGCTTTTGCTAGCCAAGTGCTCTACCACAGAGCTACACCTCAGCCCTGGCTCTGTGTTTTTAAAGGAGTGGGGTGGGAATGGACGGACAATGGTCAGATTCTCCCATGCCCAGCGCCCCCTCCAGCCTCTCACCATCTCTACTGCTCCCTCTGCGAGGCCCCTAGCCCTTCCTTGATTCTCTGCCCCACTGCTCAGCACCCCTGGTTGCAGGCAGGACTGCAGGGCGATGGGGCTTCCCTGCCCCTAACTCTCAGGAAGCTCCTCTGATTTCTTGCTGCCTGCCCACGTCCTGCCTGGTCTAGACCTGGCCTGCTCCAAGAAATGGGGACCTTGACTGAGCAGGGACAGACGACAGATGGGAAGCATGTTTTGCTGTTAACAGGGCTCCTTTATGTGCCGGCCAGACCCCTCAGAAGTTGACAGGGACTTGGGGGTGGGGAGTCCCTATGGGAAGTGGAGATTTCTCCCAGCAGCCCTTTCCGGAGGGTGGGATGTGGCCACGAAGTGCGAGGTGGACATGACCGGAGGCCACGAGCCTTTTGTGGACAGGGTGTTTGTGAAGACCCACGTCCCATGGGCGGCTTCCATGGACGATAAGGGACTTTCTGGTCCATGTGAAGAAAACCCCAGGGATTCAGCAGTACTGTGAGATTGGGTGAAAGTGATGAGCGGTGACCGGGGACAGGGTCAACCCTCCACCTCAGCTCTGGGCAGGGCACCCCCAAGGGCCGAAGCAGCCCGCGGTGAGAAAGGGCAGGCAGTGCATAGGACTCCGCCACGAGAGGCCCAGGGCTCCCACGCGCTGCCTGGTGCCCTCCACTCCTGGTGGTGTCCACGCCTCTCCCAACCCGGGAGCCCCTGGGGCCAGGTCTGCCTTCCTCAGCTCCCTCTCCCTCTTCCACAGGTGTAACAACCGCACCCAGTGCGTCGTGGTCGCCGGCTCCGACGCCTTTCCCGACCCCTGTCCAGGGACCTACAAGTACCTGGAGGTGCAGTACGACTGTGTCCCCTACAGTGAGTCATCTTGTTCCTCATGCGCGCGCACGCGGGCCTCCCCCGGGGCGAGTGAGGAGGAGACACCTTGACCCAGCATACCTGAGTACGGACACGGCCACCTGGTCGCCCCTCACCCATTCTCCACTCCCACTCTCAGCCACGTTTGGTGACCGCTCCCCTGCCCCACAGACCACCCCTTGCCGTGGGCACCTTCTTCAGCTCTCCCTTCCTGACCCATTCACCCCTCCTTCACGAGTCCCTCACTTGTTGGCACACTTCAAGGCCACGCCCATGCCCCGCTTGGCCCACTTACCCATCTCCTCTCCCTCAGTCTCCCGTTTTGCCCCTTCCCTCCCTGACCCTCACACACCCTCCCTTCCCTCTCACCCCCTTCCTCCTGCCACGCCCTCTACTTTCTCTCGTCCTCCCCCACACGCCCCCACTCCTGCCCCTTCCACATCATGGAAGCAGGCCCCCGTCCCTCAAGAGAGGCAGGCCACCCTCTGAGACCTGGTAGCATAGCTCAGGAGAAGGGCGAGGGGCAGCCTCCACACATTCCTGTCTCCTGATTGGCTGGCCTGTCACTATGCTAGCACTTCCGGTCTACAAAGGAAGGGCCGCCATGTTGGGCTGAGAGGGCGGCCCCAGGAAGCCTGAGGAAGGTGATCTGGCGAGCCAGGATCCTGGCTACCTTGTGCCTGGCCAAGGGGGGCAGACAAAGACAGGGTCTCTCCTCCTCAGCATCTGTCCTTAACACACCCTCTTTCCTGCCTGCTTTCTTCCCTCTCTCCTCCCCCACCTGGCTTCACATAGCCAACCTGGAGGTGGGGCCTCCGGGCAGAGGGGGGAGGAGGCAGGGCCACCAGGGTGTCTGAGTGAGGGAGCAGGAGACCCTGAAACTATCCCTCCTCTCCCCTCCCACCCGCCTTCCCCACCCCCAACCTCTGGTTTCTCCTCGCAGGTGATGCATGGATGTCAGGACACTGGACCGCTCATGTGCTTCCGTAACTTTCTCCTTTTAGTCTTCACGTTTTCCTTGCAGCACCTGCAGCCTTCAGCCAGCGCCCAAGGGGACCCCATCTGTCCCCTGAAGCCTCCCCACAGCACTGGGGACACTGACCGCCCCGTGGCTGGGGCAGCTTGGAGGGAGGGCAGGCGGCAGCGTGCCTAGAGCGGGAGGGAAGTCGGGTGGGCTTGAGGGTCAGCTGGGCTCTTGACTCTTCTGGCTCTGAGACCTGCAGCAAAGTGATTTCATTTCTGTGGGTCGTTGCAGAAGGAAGCATGAGTCCGGGAGGTGGTGTGTGAGAGGCGCTGGGCCCGGGAGGCCAGGGTCCGCTCCCGGGAGCAGATCTTGAGTGTCGAGAGTACACTCCCAGGAGGCAAGAGCCTTCGTCTTCACCCCCCAGTGCCCCACCCTGTGCCTGGTTCAAGATGTGCTCAGTGACGGTCCGGACGCTCTTTCCCCACCTGGGCCTCCACACTCATCCGTGATGGGGAGCGAGCCAGCAGTCGGCCCTAGATGCCACAGAGTAGAGAGAGCGTGGAGGCGACGCTTGCGTGTGCCCCAGGTTTGAAGGAAACGGTGCCCCCTTCTGCCAGCCTTGCGGCCTCGGCCACACAGCTTCAGTTTCCTGCCATAGGCAGGGTCTCAGAAGCCTGCCTGCGTGGGCCTGGTGCAGTTCCTAGCACAGCGTAAGCACTGGGCACCTGGGTAGTCATTGCTGTGGCTGTGGCTGCTCCTGACATCTTAAGTCACTATCGCTGCTGTGGTGGTGGTGGCCGGTGCCATTCATGGGAATCAAAATCAAAATCACAACAAACGGTGACCCATCTTCTCCCAAAGCTGGCAAGATGAAGGGCAGGACATTTTTCTTGGTCCAAGTAGAGAACAAAGCAAGTAGATGCCACTCAGATATAGAGAAGAGAAGAGGCCCCAGGGCCCGGAGTGGAGGGGAGCCTAGAGACCTCCGGCAGCCAGCCATGTAGCGTGTGGCCCAGGGCACAACCCACAGAGCCGAGAGGGCAGGCAGTGAGGGATGAGCGAGAGCGAGGCCAGGGCCATCCAGGGTCAGGACAGACGCGCAGGCGGCGTGCACGTTGCACATGTGTGCGGGGCAGGGCTGGCCATGGCCCCGTGCTCCAGGCAGGCAGAGCTGGTGTAGGGTGAGCTGAGCTGGCTCCTGGCCCTCCAGGAGAAGGGGGCTGGAGGTTAGGGGTCGCCGAAGCTAGGTGAGAAGTCGGAGGCCGGGCGCCCCCTCGTCCTCAGAGGTTCCCTGAGCATGTCCTGAGTGCCAGGCCCCGGGCGCGGCGCTGGGAAGGGAGCCAGACACTGCTGGGCCGTCCCTCCCACCCGCTCCTATGTCCTCAGGTTGCCTGAGGGGCCTGCAGGGGAGCAGCCTGGGCTTCAGAGGCTGGGGTGACCCCAGTGCTGGCAAGGGCGGGTCAGGGGTGGGGAGCAAGGGCTCCCATGGGCAGGGGCATTGGACGTGGGGCCCGACACTGGACTAATGCTGGATTTGCTTTGCAGCCAAGCTCGGTCTAACGGCTCCCTTCCTCCCCAGGTGCCGCCTGCCGCACAGCGTCCAGGGCGAGGGCGGTGGGCAGGCGCGGAGTCTGGCCCCGGCTGGGCCGTGGAGCTGAGCCCTGGGCGTGCCCTCACCTGCTGTCCCGCCCCGTCTGTGTCCCCCTCCCGGCTCTCCGCCTCTGTCTCCCCCACCCTGGCTCTCTTCGGGGCTGGGGACACCTGCCTGTCCATCTCTGTCGCTCTGTGTCTGGTTCTGCCCCCTCTGTGTCGGGGTCGTGAGGGCTTGGGGGAGCGCAGCTGGCCCTGGAGAGGCCGGTGCGGAGGGGAAGGAGTTCAGCCCGTGCTCTGGCCCCGGGAGACGCTGAGCCCCTTCCCCCAGGACCCCTGCTTCCAGCAGGAGGGCAGCAGGCAGGGCAGAGGGGAACCCTGTGGTTCCCCCACTCCCTGGGGTCCTCCCCACCAGAGCCCACCTCCCAGCTGGGGCTCCCCCTGCCGGGCCCTGCCCACCTGAGGGCTCTGTCCCCCTGCCTGCCTGCCCCCTGCCCTGTCGTCTCTCTCTCGTTTCGTCCCTCGTGTGTCCCATCCCCTTCACTGTCTCCTCGGCACCCTCTCACCCCACCCCACCCTGAGGGACGTGAGGGTGGGGGCTGAACTGATGCTGCGGAAGGGGTTGGGGAAGCAGGAGCGAGGAAGGAGAGGAAGAGGGGGCGTGTGGCCAGAAAAGAAACGAAAGCAATTTAATCTCTTTTTTTTTCTCTTTTTTTCTTGCACATTTTTTTTTTCAATTTGTTTTCTCTCTCTCTTCCGATGCTTAAAGTAGAAGTGGAGCAGAAAGGTAAACGCACTGTTACCAATGCTAACCCCTAACTCACACTTTGTTCCGCCTGTGCCATACTCATGTGACCCCTCCTGGCCCCTCTTCTCCCCGCCCCTCGGTCCAGAGCTCCTCCCTCACCCCCCGGGCTGCCCTGGGGGCCCAGCCCTGCTGCCACCATGGCCGTGGGCACCTCCTCCCTCCAGCTACTGAGCTCGGGCAGGATTCTCTCTCTCTCTCCCCGCCCCCTCTCTCTGCCTCCCCCCCACACACCCCCTGGCCTTCCTCTCCGCCCCAGGCCCCTGCAGGGCCCCAGCCTCCTCTCTCTCTCCTTTTGCCTCCCTCAGGAGAAGTGTCTAAGCATCCAGGGCGGGTGGGGAGGGAGGGGCTCCCTTCCCCGGCACCCAAGGGTGCCAGCGGAGCTGTCTCTCTGCCCCGCCCCTCTTCTTCAGGCTCCCCCGCCCTTGCACCTTCTGCAAGCACCTTTTGCCACGTGTTTCCGGTTCAGGGGAGGTGGGGTGGAGGGGACACCTTTGTTTTCCTTTTGGGGAGCAGATTCCTCCTCTCTCTTGGGCTCCTGGTGGCTTAAGTTCTTCTGGTTTGGCGTTTCTGAGGCCCAGAGCTGTTGTGGAGCACGGAGCACCAGTCCCCCCACCCCTCCCCACTCCCCCCCTGACCAGCCGGGGTCCTGGGGAGGGGTGTCAGCCGCCCCAGCCCTGGGAGGGCCGGGGGTGGGGTGGGCCTGCTGGGGTGGGGGGTGCTCTGTCACGCACTTGCAAAGCTGCAGTCAGGGTTTCTTCTGGGCTGTTGTGGTTAGAGAATCAGGGAGGGGTTGGGGGGGCCGCAGACACGCCCTGGGGACTTCCACAGGCCCCGTAATTTCTTGCAAAAACACTCCATCATGGATGGGGCTCTCCCTTATGGGGTAGGGAGGGCCCCAGCGGCAGGGCTTTGAGGGTGGCATGCTGGGGATGGTCATTTCCTCCCCAGGAAGTTTCTGGAAGTTGACAGAAGAGGCAGGCAGCCATGGGAAGGGACAAGGTGGCCCTTCAGGACCCCTTTTGCCTTGAAATTACAGTGGTCTGTGGAGCGTCCCCTGAAGGGAGGAGGGTGGGTTCCTCTGCTGCCCCTCCCCACCCACACCTCCCTGCCCCCCAAGGCCCCCTCTCCCCGGAGCCTGCCCTCGCCCCAGCCACTCTTCTTGCAGGCCCGTGGTTTGGAACGCAGCACTGGATCTCTGGGGGCGGAGGAGGGAAGAGGAGGTGTTGGGGCTGGGGAGGGTCCTTGCTGCCCGAGGCCCCCAGCAGACCCTTCCTCATCTCTCTTCCTCCCTGGGACGTGCTCTAACTCTTCTTCCTCCCCGGCACCCTCTGACCAGCGCAGGCTGAGACCTCCCACTGCCCCCCTTCACACTCACACACCTGGCGGGGCCACGGTTGGGCTTAGGGGAGACTGGGGCACCGAGGAAAAGGTGGAGGCCAGGCGTGCTGGACAGAGGGTGCAGGCCGACCCCTAAGGGTATGAGGGACAGGGAGGTGGCCAGGCCCTCGAGTGTGGCCTGAGTGGGTCTGACTGTAGCCCCTGGAGCCCCTCTTCCTTCAGAGAGGGCTGTGCCCCTGGGGCCAGGCTCCCCACCCCCAACTCCGAGGTTCGGATGGGAGGCCTGTGCGCCTCAAGGCCCTGCCACGCCAGCCGAAGAGCCAGGCTCGCAGTGGACATGAAGGCCTGGGTCCTGCCCCAGCCCCTCTCCCCACCAGGGCTGCCCCCAAGCTGCCACCTAGTCCCTGCCCTCCCTGTCCCCCTCGGGGCCGGCCAAGCAGGAGCAGAGAATTCACCACAGACACCACCCCCAGCCCTGGCCTGCCCACGGGTTCTGCCATGGGGAGGCAAGAGGGAGGCACCAGCCTCCTGGAGGGAGGGCATCTCGCCGGCAGCTCTCGGGAGGAGGAGGGCGTGGCCACACTGACCACGGAGCAGCCGGGGTAGGCTAGGAGCAGGTGGCGCTGGGCTGTGAGGGGCACGGGCGGGCAGGCCAGCAGCGCCAACGAGATGCAGTCGAGGTTTTCCTCTTTTCAGGGAAAGGGGGGGTGGGGCGGGGCCCCCCACCTTTCTGACATCAGCGCTGCCTTGGTCCCTCCTCCCGAGCCGGGGATGGTCGCAGGTAAATCGGGGTCCGGGGCAGGGGAGGTGGGGGGGCTGGCTGGGGCGGGCTGGGTCTTTATCCTAGCACCTGGTTCCCTCCCTTGCCCCCTCCGAGCTGGACCTGGGACTGCCCCCTGGAAGGGACCCTCAGTCGGGCCTGGGCCGTGGAGTGAATTCTCTGCTCACCCCTCTCTCCTCCGCCAGCACTAACCCTTTCTTCCCAGGTGGTCTCCAGTGTGCCTCTGCCTCCCTTGAAGCCAGGACTTCGCGGAGCCCCCACCCCCTGTCTCTCTTCCCTCCGCGCAGCTCTCCTCTCCCCACCCGCCCCCACTCTCCCGGGAGTCCCGCCCCACCCCTGTGCACAGTGTCAGTGTGCTGCTGAGCCCGACCCCACAGGAGACCCTGCCGGCTGGGGCAGGGCTGGACGCCCCATAGCCTGGCCTGGGCGCCGCCTCCCAGCATCCCTTCCTTGGCTACTGACTTTGTGGGTACGGGGTGGGGAGGGGGCTGCAGGCAGCATCAGGAGCCTCGTAAGGGTTGGCACTCCTGTGCCCCCTCATCCTGCAATGGGGGGCGCTCCTGACACCCACAGTGGGTATAGAAACAACACTCGGATCTTGCAGTTTTTGCAGGAGGAAGAAAGTGAAATTAGAAAAAGAAAGAAAGTCTGCCCTGGTGTGGTTGGTGAAGCCTGGGATGCTGGGCCCTAGTTCTTCCGTAGGGGCAGCGGGGTGAGGGCCGGGTGCCGCCGCAGCGGGAGACGCCCCCCAGTCACGCCAGAGCGGCTATGGAGGGCTCTCGCCAAGCCCTCTGTCCCCAGCCTGTGGGGTCTCTAGCAGCCAGGGAAGGGACAGGGCACCACCTCCCCACACTAATCCTGCTCTTGATGGCCTCCAGGGTTGACAGCTCCAGGGAGAGGGGCAGCTGGGCGGGCCGGGGGTCCCAGCCCGGAAACCCCCTTCCCATCACCAGCCCTACCAAGCAACCGTGACTGCAGCAGCAGGAGGGGCAGACCCCTTCCCCCGCCACGTGACCAACTCGCTTCTCTCTCCTCTCTCCCCCCGCTCCTCCTCTCCTCTCCTTCCTGCCCGGCCCAGTATTCGTGTGCCCAGGGACCCTGCAGAAGGTGCTGGAACCCACCTCCACGCACGAGTCAGAGCACCAGTCTGGCGCATGGTGCAAAGACCCGCTGCAAGCAGGCGACCGCATCTACGTCATGCCCTGGATCCCCTACCGCACAGACACGCTGACCGAGTACGCCTCGTGGGAGGACTACGTGGCGGCTCGCCACACCACCACCTACCGGCTGCCCAACCGTGTGGACGGCACGGGCTTCGTGGTGTACGACGGCGCTGTCTTCTACAACAAGGAGCGCACGCGCAACATCGTCAAGTACGACTTGCGGACGCGCATTAAGAGCGGGGAGACCGTCATCAACACGGCCAACTACCACGACACGTCGCCCTACCGCTGGGGGGGCAAGACGGACATCGACCTGGCCGTGGACGAGAACGGGCTGTGGGTCATCTACGCCACCGAGGGCAACAACGGGCGGCTGGTGGTGAGCCAGCTCAACCCCTACACGCTGCGCTTCGAGGGCACCTGGGAGACTGGCTACGACAAGCGCTCGGCCTCCAACGCCTTCATGGTGTGCGGCGTCCTCTACGTGCTGCGCTCTGTGTACGTGGACGATGACAGCGAGGCGGCGGGCAACCGCGTGGACTACGCCTTCAACACCAACGCCAACCGCGAGGAGCCCGTCAGCCTGGCCTTCCCCAATCCCTACCAGTTTGTCTCCTCCGTCGACTACAACCCTCGAGACAACCAGCTCTACGTGTGGAACAACTATTTTGTGGTGCGCTATAGCCTGGAGTTTGGGCCGCCCGACCCCAGTGCTGGTGAGGATGGCTCACTTCCAGGCCAAAAACCTGCTCGCATCCGTCCCCCCAGCCTCCCCCGTCCCGGGATGGGAGGCCCACTCAGCTCCTGGGGACCTCGAGGTGGGTTCTGGCGGGACCCCGGAGATAAAAAAAAGTCCCACTGTGTGACAGGCATTGTTCCAAACAATGTTGTGAACTCATCCCCCTCATTTTATAGATGGGGAAACCGAGGCACTTAGTGGCTAGGGGATTAGCTTATTTGAGGATGGGGACCCAGGATTCTGGGCTCGCCCATGAGCTGCACTGCCTCTGCCAGGGGCTCAGGTGCAGGGAGTCTGGGAACCCTGAGATGGAGCAGAATCTTGGGGGAAACCCAAAGTCTATAAAGCAGGAAGAAGCTGAGCTGCCAATGTGGGGCCCCAACAAAGGGAGCCCCCTTTGCAGTCTCATTTTGCCCCCCAACCACCCTGTGCCAGCCCTGAGCAGCCCCAGGACTCTAGGGAGCCTTACCTAGTCCAGCTTCCTTGGCAGAAGGGGGAACCGAGGTCCCCAGGGGGAAGGTAGCCAGGTAGCAGAACCCAGAGTCAACCAGACCACAGCTGAGAGGTGGCCGGGTTCAGCAGCTTCCAGACACCCCCACCCCAGCCTCTGCTCTGCAGAGACCCCACACGTGAGAGGATCTTTACTGCTTTTTGATTCTTTATACGGCCCCATGGGTGTTGGGGACCTTGGCAGGCACAGAGGCTACGAGAACTAGTTAGTTCCCAGACCCGGGGGCCAGGGACACCTCCACTTAAGCTGCTGAGGATGATGCTAAGCACCCAGGGACCCCCTGCTCAGGCACACTGTGGCAGGGCCCGGGCGTGGGGTGACCTATCTTGTGTCCCTTCTCTCCTCCAGGCCCGGCCACGTCCCCACCCCTCAGCACGACCACCACAGCTCGACCTACACCCCTTACCAGCACAGCTTCGCCTGCAGCCACCACCCCACTCCGCAGGGCACCCCTCACCACGCACCCAGTGAGTGCCATCAACCAGCTGGGGCCTGACCTGCCTCCTGCCACAGCCCCGGTGCCCAGCACCCGGCGGCCCCCAGCCCCCAATCTGCACGTGTCCCCTGAGCTCTTCTGCGAGCCCCGAGAGGTACGACGGGTCCAGTGGCCAGCCACGCAGCAGGGCATGCTGGTGGAGAGGCCTTGCCCCAAGGGCACTCGAGGTGAGTGCAGAGGCCACAGCCACGTCCAGAGGGACAGGGTGCAGAGGGACAGGGCACACACGCAGCACAGCTCAACACGGACCTCCCTCTGTCCGTCTTCCTCCAGAGCGCAGGCTCTCTGCGGGCAGGGATGAGGTCTCATTTGTGCACAGCTGGTCCCCAGTGCCAAGCAGAGCGGTTAGGGCACAGTAGCGGCTCAGCCCATTTCCCGGCGCCACATGCAGACCTTGTGGGGAGCTGTGGGGGGTAACTGGGCTCCTTGCCTCAGGCTGCAGTAGAGCAACCAGTCGCAGGACAGATAACTCAGTGCCAAAGGGCCACGGCCATGGCCACGTGTCTGGGGATGCAAGGGGAGCGCTGAGAGGCCTCATGGAGAGGGCAAGCGGGCACAGGGACGGGGGAGAGCTCAAGGGAAGTGAGGGTGGCTTCTGCCCGTGTTCCCCTCCCCTCTCCTCACCCATTTGTCTTTGTCACCTCCTTTCCCTGCCTCTCCCCCGACCCTTCGCTTTGGCTCCTTTGTCTGTCCCTGCCTGTCTGTCCTACAGGAATTGCCTCATTCCAGTGTCTGCCAGCCCTGGGGCTGTGGAACCCTCGGGGCCCTGACCTCAGCAACTGTACCTCGCCCTGGGTCAACCAGGTGGCCCAGAAGGTAGCAGCAGCCGTGGCCCTCCCAGGGAGGCCCGGGGCTGGCGGGTCTGAAAGGCAGGGCCTCGGATGGGGGAGGAAGGGGCCAAGGGAAGAAGGGAAGCATAGGGAGGGGCAGGCGGACTGAGTAGGCCGGGCGTGTGGGGGCAGGGCAGTCCCTGATAGACCTGGGTGCCCCTCCTGCCCCACCTCGCACAGATTAAGAGTGGAGAGAATGCGGCCAACATCGCCAGCGAGCTGGCCCGCCACACACGGGGCTCCATCTATGCGGGGGATGTCTCCTCATCCGTGAAGCTCATGGAGCAGCTGCTGGACATCCTGGATGCCCAGCTGCAGGCCCTGCGGCCCATCGAGCGGGAGTCAGCTGGCAAGAACTACAACAAGGTGGGCCTTGCGGCAGAACACATGGGACATCGGGAGCGTCCACCTGGCACCTCCAAGGCCAGCTGCACCTGCAGTCTCGTCAGAGAGGAAGGAAGGACCCCAGGGGATGCTGGGCCTCCCTCCTGGGCTGCCCTGGGGCTTAGGGGGTCCCTGAGGAATGTCTCACTGGTGGCCCATCAGGGTGGCGGAAGAGCGTGCGACCCAGGGCCCAGTGTGAGTGTGACAGTTGGGAAAGCAGCGCCCAGAGGCCCCGCCTGACACTGCCCCCCCTGTTCTCTAGATGCACAAGCGAGAGAGAACCTGCAAGGATTATATCAAGGTGAGGTCCCAGGGAGTCGCACTCTGAGGAGCAGAGGCTCCGGCCAATGAGGGCGGTGGGGACAGAAAGCCTGCCCCAAGGACCTCGCGGGTGTGGGGGACTCAGCGCTATCCTGCCCACGTAGGCTGTGGTGGAGACGGTGGACAACCTGCTTCGTCCAGAGGCCCTCGAGTCTTGGAAGGACATGAATGCCACAGAGCAGGTGCACACGGCCACCATGCTCCTGGACGTCCTGGAAGAGGGCGCCTTCCTGCTGGCTGACAACGTCAGGGAGCCGGCCCGCTTCCTGGCGGCCAAGCAGAATGTGGGTGAGTGCGGCTCGAGCTGGGAAGCTCACCCCTTGAGGATGCTGGTTCCCCCAGCCAAGCCCTGGCTGGGGACGGGCTAACGGTGTGTCCCTGTTGCCTTTACCCCACAGTCCTAGAGGTCACCGTCCTGAACACGGAGGGCCAGGTGCAGGAGCTGGTGTTTCCCCAGGAGTACCCCAGCGAGAACTCCATCCAGTTGTCCGCCAAAACCATCAAGCAGAACAGCCGCAACGGTCAGTGCCATGGCAGGGCCTTGAGTGCAGCCCCCACCCCGTGGCTCAGAACCCTTACCAGGTTTTAACCCGCTCACATTAGTGTGAAATCTGCGAGTTCAAGGTCCCCCGAAACCCTACCAAGCCCTGGGTTTGCAGAGCTGCCTCCTGGGGAGTAGGCAGTTGGTCCTCATGGCTCAGAGAGGTCATGCAGGGAGGAAGAGTGGCCTGGAGAATCAGCCCATGTGTCCTGGCCACTGTGCCGCCATCTGAACTGCCTGGGCTGAGCGGTGGTCTCGGGAAAAGGGCTCTTGGAGCCCCTCACGGGGCCTTGGCCCAGGACAGCCAAGGTCCGCGGTGGCCGGTGCAGCCCGCTGTGTTATCTTCCCCAGGGGTGGTCAAAGTCGTCTTCATCCTTTACAACAACCTGGGCCTCTTTCTGTCCACGGAGAATGCCACGGTGAAGCTGGCAGGTGAGGCAGGCGCAGGTGGCGCGGGAGCCGCCTCGCTGGTGGTGAACTCGCAGGTCATCGCCGCGTCCATCAACAAGGAGTCCAGCCGCGTCTTCCTCATGGATCCTGTCATCTTCACCGTGGCCCACCTGGAGGTGAGCGGGAGCGTCCCCTTCCTTCCATGGGGGTCCCAACATCCTCTGCTCCTGAACTGTGCGCACCAAGAGCTGGTCCCAGCCCCTCCCTGGGGTGCCAGCCTCCACGCCCCACTGTGGCAGCTTGGCCCCAAGCCCCAGGTGCAGCTTTCCCACTTCCTCGTACGTGCGTGGGCCTGGAGTCTGGAAGGGGCTCTGACCCCCTGGCCGCCACACTGCAACAGGCCAAGAACCACTTCAACGCCAACTGCTCCTTCTGGAACTACTCGGAGCGCTCCATGCTGGGCTACTGGTCGACCCAGGGCTGCCGCCTGGTGGAGTCCAACAAGACCCATACCACGTGTGCCTGCAGCCACCTCACCAACTTTGCCGTGCTCATGGCTCACCGAGAGATCGTAAGCTGGCCGGCGCTCTGCTCCTCGGGGCAGGCCCGCTTGCTGCTGGCCCGGCTTTGCATGGCATCCTAGAGCGCACAGCATGGGTGCCGCCAGGGAGGGCCAGCCTCGTGGGCATGGGGGCCACCGGGCCGCCTGGGGCTGGAGGCCACGCCTCCCGTTCCCTCTGGCCGTGGGCCCACGGCACTCTGGAGACGGAAGTTGGTGTCACCTTTGTCATTTCTCCACAAGCCTTTCAGAGCATGAGGAAGTGAGTGCGCCGCCTGCAGAGGGGTGGGGGCCGCAGCGCCCGAGGTCCTTCCGGCCCAGGCCTTTCCCAGGGCTCTGCTGAGCCTGAGTACCTGTGGCTGGGCACAAAGCCAGAGGCCCTGAGCAGCCCCTGCTCTTCTTCCCCAGTACCAGGGCCGCATCAATGAGCTGCTGCTGTCGGTCATCACCTGGGTGGGCATCGTGATCTCCCTGGTCTGCCTGGCCATCTGCATCTCCACCTTCTGCTTCCTGCGGGGCCTGCAGACCGACCGCAACACCATCCACAAGAACCTGTGCATCACCCTCTTCCTGGCGGAGCTGCTCTTCCTGGTCGGCATCGACAAGACACAGTACCAGGTGGGCCAGGGCCCAGGGGTGGGGCCGGGGGCGCTGCCCCCCGGCGCCGACCCTTACGTCTGCCGCTCCCCCAGATCGCCTGCCCCATCTTCGCCGGCTTGCTGCACTACTTCTTCCTGGCCGCCTTCTCCTGGCTGTGCCTGGAGGGCGTGCACCTCTACCTGCTGCTGGTGGAGGTGTTCGAGAGCGAGTACTCCCGCACCAAGTACTACTACCTGGGCGGCTACTGCTTCCCGGCCCTGGTGGTGGGCATCGCGGCAGCCATTGACTACCGCAGCTACGGCACCGAGAAGGCGTGAGTGTCCCCAGTTGTCCCCCGGGCTCCTGCTGGGCTGTCTGCTCCGAGGCACCCCTTGGACCAAGGCGAGCGTCCTTGGCCTCCCTTCTGATCCAAGAAGCTGCACTCAGCAGAGTCGCTGGTGCCCAGGGCCAGAGGGCGCAGTCCTTTGGCTCCTCTCCACCCTGGCCCTGATTCCTTTCCAGCTGCTGGCTCCGCGTGGACAATTACTTCATCTGGAGCTTCATTGGGCCTGTCTCCTTTGTGATCGTGGTAAGTGGGAAAGGCCAGTCCCAGGCCTGGCACTCCCGCCTTCAGCCAGGCTGAAGACCCTGTCAGAACTAGGCAACAGCTAAGAGGCTGAGGCACACTGCCCGCCACAGCTGTGACCTGAGCCCTGCCGTGTGGCAGGCTGGGGCCCTGCTGTCCTGGTGGTCATGGCAAGCAGCAACCTGCAGGCGGCACCGGGCACCTCAGGTTCTTCTAGCAGAAGCGGGGTGGGGCCGAGGTCTGGCCAGGCCTGGCCCAGCGCTAAGCTCACGCTGAGGAGCAGCAAGCGCTCAGCCCCACCCTCCCCGCCCCACCCCAGGTGAACCTGGTGTTCCTCATGGTGACCCTGCACAAGATGATCCGGAGCTCCTCCGTGCTCAAGCCTGACTCCAGTCGCCTCGACAACATTAAGTGAGCCCTCCCGCTCCGCCCCTGGATAACCCCACTGGGCAGAGCTCTCCCCGGGTTTCCTGAGGTGTGATGCTTTGTGGTAGTGTGGACCGTGGTGTCACACAGTGGGGTCTTTGCTGTCTACATGGGTGCTTTGCTGCGCTCGTTATGCTCCATCTTACTGGCACTAGGAAGCGTATCATTAGCACGTCCAATCTGGGGTTTCAGGGGCATGACTGCAGGCGGTGGGGCTGAGTTCAAAACATAAGTCCCCTAAAGGCAACTTAAAGAAAAACAGGGGGCAAAAGGCAGTTCACATGGCCTGGCAATGTGGCAAAGGGATAGAGCCAGCAGAGGAGTGACCCTCCCTGGGGAACCTCCCCTCAGGCTAGGCTGGGGTGCAAGTGGCACCAGGTGGCCCGTTCTGAGGCTGGGGCTTTGCAGACAGTGCCCGGGCCCCGCTGCAGGCTCTGGAGGAAGCCAGAGCGGAGGATGCCTCCTGCGGCAGGTACTTGACCTATCTGTCCCCCTCACTCTCAGGTCCTGGGCCCTGGGGGCCATCGCGCTGCTCTTCCTGCTGGGTCTCACCTGGGCTTTCGGCCTCCTCTTCATCAACAAGGAGTCGGTGGTCATGGCCTATCTCTTCACTACCTTCAACGCCTTCCAGGGGGTCTTCATCTTCGTCTTTCACTGCGCCTTACAGAAGAAGGTGAGGACTGGGTGCCATGGCCCCTGCCTGTCATCTGGGCGACTTGGGAGGCGGAGCCAGGAAGATCACAGGTTCGAGGCCAGAGGTAGCCTGTGTAAGATAAGAAGTAAAACATAGGTTGGAGGTGCCGTCTAGTGGTAGAGCACTTGCAGAGTATGTGTGAGGCCCTGGGTTCAATCCCCAGTACCACCAAAAAAAAAAAAAAAAAAGGAACAAGGACAACAAAGGAGAAGGGCAGGGCAGGGCAGGGCCAGGCCCTGGGTTGGGTTAGACCCTCCATCAGAGCCGTTCTCCGGGCTCACAGCAGACAGGTGTGAGAGTATGAGAGGTGAGAGACTGGCGCCCCCTCAAGCCCCCAGGGCAGGCCTCTCTTCTACAGGGCTGCTTAGGTCTGCTGGCAGGGGAGCACAGGCTTGGGGTCAGGGAGGGTTCAGCAGGAGTGCAGATGGTTCTAGGAAAAAAAGCAAGATACTGTGGCACAGCTCTGAGGAGCGAGGAAGCCCTTAGGAAGAGTGACAGAGACCCCCGCTGCAGTGTGGGGCATGAATGGGGTCTGCGGGTGGGAGACGTGTGGGCACCACCTAAATGGAACGTTTCCTACATGCATAGTTCAGGAAGAACTGTGAATTGTGTGGTGATAGAGAGCTCTCGATTTTAAAATAAACGTGTTAGAGTCTGGATCTTAAAAACCCATATGAGGAACCAGCAGTAGCGGGGGAATGGGGAGATGGGAATACAGGTGACACACGCAAGACTGAAGCTGTGGGAACTGAGCAGAGGCATTTGTAGACTTGTCCTAAAGACAGCAAGGAGCTGTGGTCAGCTGCTCTCAGCCCTGGGGACAATCAGGCTGGTGGGAAGCGGAGGCAGGGCCACAAAAACTATGGTTCCAAGGGAGGCTGAGCGAAGCCCCGCTCTGCTGAAAGCCATCCTGTGTGCTGGGGTGTGACCTGGGGTAGAACACTTGCCCAGCGTGTGCAAGACCCTGGGTTCCATCCCTAGCACCACACAGGGGCGGGGCGGGGGGGGGGGAGGTCCTATGGCTTAGCCAGACAGGCCCTAGTCTGATCTGGGCTGGGATTTAGCTCAGTTGGTAGAGCACCGCTCTACAGTCTCTGAGGTCCCGAGTTCGATTCCCAGCACTGCAAAAACAGGAGAAGGACATGGCAGTCCACTCCCAAGGCAATCCCAAAACAGTCAGCCGTTGAAAACTCTGTAAGCTCACTATGAGTGAGACATGACTTGACGGCACCTAACAAGTCTGATCTGATCCCTCTCTTCCCCACTTCCGTCCTGCTTTGCTCACCTCTGATCTCTCAGACACCCAAACAGGACCCTTCTCAGGGCATGGCCTTCACATGTACCTCAGCCTAATCCCTTTCCCCAAATATCTGCAGGGCCTGCAGCCTTATTTCTTTCAAGTCTTGACTAAAATGTCTCTTAACAAACTCCCCCCTGATCTATTTTAAATCACAACACACACACCTCCCCCTGTAAGCACTGACTAACCCCCTTCCCACCCATGATTTCTGCATAGCACCTGACATCCTCAGACACCCGACACCGCACACAGGTGGCCCTCATACAGGTGGCCATGGCTTACACACCTGCAGGTTCAATCAACTGACAATCAGAAATATTTAAGAAAAAGGAACAGTGTCTGACTGTAGAAATACACATTTTTCTTATTCCCTTAACAGTACAGTCTCACAACAATTTACACAGCCTTCACGTAGTATTACATCTCAGTGGCCTAAAGATGAGTGAGGGAGGAGGCACACAGGTTCTGCACACGCTACACCATTTTGTCTGAGGGCCTTGAACATCTGCTGATCTTGGTATCTGAGGGGTATCCACACATACTCAGGGACAACTGGTATTTATATCGACAGCCTAAGCAGCAAGGATTTGTGTCTGTTGTGTCTGTCCTTTCCTCTGGGGCCTAATCCATGCCTGGCACATACTGAATACTTGTGGAAGACCTGCTGTGTTTGTGAATGAACGAGTGAGAAAGTGGAGGTGGAGAAAAGAGGATGGACCCAAGTGAGACGAGAGCGAAACCGAATGGTTGGCTGTTGGGGAGTGGTGACAGCAAGGTTTCTGTGGTCCGCCAGCCCCTGAGACAGGGCACACACTTGCCAGGAGCTCCAGCTCCGGGCTCTGGAGGCAGCCTCCCTGCTAGCCAGCAGCCTCTGCCTGCTGACTGTACCCTTGGCCCCCAGGTGCACAAGGAGTACAGCAAGTGCCTGCGTCACTCCTACTGCTGCATCCGTTCCCCACCGGGGGGCGCTCACGGCTCCCTGAAGACCTCAGCCATGCGAAGCAACACCCGCTACTACACGGGGACCCAGGTACAGGGCCAGGTGCCAGGCAGGGCTCCCTGAAGGCAGAGGGGGCTTGGGAGGAGAGGCCTGGGTCTCTAGCGTTGTTGAGCAATCTCAGAAAGATCCTGGAGGGTGGGTGGCCCTAGAACGTTCCTCATGCCTGGGCTTTGTCCCCAGAGCCGAATCCGAAGGATGTGGAATGACACCGTGAGGAAACAGACAGAGTCCTCCTTCATGGCAGGCGACATCAACAGCACCCCCACCCTCAACCGAGGTAAGAACGCATCCCTCTGCCCCCGGGCCCTGCTTTGCAAAGGCTCTGGGCCCCAGGTGTCTACGCAGCCTTGTGACCTCTGACCCCTTGGGCAGGTACCATGGGGAACCACCTACTGACCAACCCTGTGCTGCAGCCTCGTGGGGGCACCAGCCCCTACAACACCCTCATCGCAGAGTCGGTGGGCTTCAATCCCTCCTCACCCCCTGTCTTCAACTCCCCAGGTGAGGGCCCTCCCCTCCAGGAGCCTGGGTGTGAGGAGAGAGCCACGTCCTGGGGTGGGAGGCCACTGGGTGGTTGGTTCCGAGGGGTCTTCGCTTGGGGTGTCCTCAAGCCCCAGAACCAGAGCCCGCGCTGCACCCTCGGCTGACTAGTACCTTCCTTCTTTTCTCTCGGGCCGGCCGTGCAGGGAGCTACCGGGAGCCCAGTAAGTACTGCCTCTGTCTTGGGCCCGCTGCCAGAGCCAGGTGGGGCGCCAATAGTGCCCTTCTCCCACGGCCACCCTGGGGGATGGGGAGCTCGGGACACCCCTCCTACTCTCTGGCTTGGCAGCCAGATGGAATGTGGGCCTCAGGTGAGGAAGGCAGGGGGTGAGGGTCTGAGCCTAAGAACGTGGCCAGGCACCCAGGCCGCCTCAGGGGTCTCAGCTTCCGAGCCCCAGCTGGGATGGCCCTGAGGGAGCTGGTCTCTGCCATGCCCCTCCTACCACCCTGCCGCTGGGCTGCTGTCCCCACAGCAGGTAAGGAAGGGAGGGAACCTGAGCCCAGAGGCCCTGGAGACAGGGGAAGCCAGCACCCAGCTGCCCCCCTTCTCCCTGCCCACGGTGCGGCCCCTCTGCCCCGCAGAGCACCCCCTGGGAGGCCGGGAAGCCTGCGGCATGGACACCTTGCCCCTCAACGGCAACTTCAACAACAGTTACTCTTTGCGGAGCGGGGATTTCCCCCCGGGGGACGGGGCCCCCGAGCCTCCCCGAGGCCGGAACCTGGCCGATGCCGCGGCTTTCGAAAAGATGATCATCTCGGAGCTGGTACACAACAACCTGCGGGGGAGCGGCAGCGGCGCCAAGGGCCCCCCGCCCCCCGAGCCCCCCGTGCCGCCTGTGCCGGGGGGCAGTGGTGAGGATGAGGCCGGTGGGCCCGGGGGCGCTGACCGGGCCGAGATCGAACTTCTCTACAAGGCCCTGGAGGAGCCGCTGCTGCTGCCCCGGGCCCAGTCGGTGCTGTACCAGAGCGACCTGGACGAGTCGGAGAGCTGCACGGCCGAGGACGGCGCTGCCAGCCGGCCCCTCTCCTCCCCTCCGGGCCGGGACTCCCTCTACGCCAGTGGAGCCAACCTGCGGGACTCGCCCTCCTACCCGGACAGCAGCCCTGAGGGGCCCAGCGAGGCCCTGCCCCCGCCCCCGCCCGCGCCTCCCGGCCCCCCTGAAATCTACTACACCTCTCGCCCGCCGGCCCTGGTGGCCCGGAACCCCCTGCAGGGCTACTACCAGGTGCGGCGGCCCAGCCACGAGGGCTACCTGGCAGCCCCTGGCCTCGAGGGGCCAGGGCCCGACGGGGATGGGCAGATGCAGCTGGTCACCAGTCTCTGAGGGGACTCCATGGACCAGGGGCTGGGCCCAGGCCAGAGCTTTGGCAGGAGCGTGAGATGGATGGAGGCAGTGGCTGGTGGGCCGCTCTCTCCAGGCACCCCTCAGCCCAGGGCCCCTCGGCGCCCCTGGGGGGTCTGACGTGGGCCCGAGGTGCCAGGGTTCACAGACAGGGTTTCCCACCAGCCACGCGCACCAGCTCTCTGCAGGGAAGTGCAGTGAGGGGGAGCCCAGAGGCCCTGGGGAGTGAGAAACCGGCAGGGGCCCCCCTTCTGACTCCCCGGCCCCTGGGAGGGCCTTAGGTGTGGAGGTCGCCAGGGGCCCGCCAGCATCCAGCCCGCCAGCTGCTGCTCCCTGGCTGCACCAGGAGGGAGCAGTGGGGCAGAAGGACGGATGGACAGGGTCCTCCTGCACCATGGTTCCCTCCTCCCTGCAGACTGGGGAGGGCCCCAGAGGCTGCGCAGTGGCGGCTGGTGGTTTAAAGGTTGAACTTTCTCCGAAGCTCCTTTCCCCCTTGTTATTGGTCCCTGCCTCCCAAGCCAGCCAGCCCCTGAGCCCCCAGAGTGCACCCAATGACCCCCTCCCTTGGGGCGACTCCCGATGAAGCACAACTCCCCGCAGGGCCCCTAGCCCACAGGGGTGGCCATATTTGGGCCGTTCCCAGTCCTGTGGGCTCGGCCATCTGGGGAGCAGATTTTGGGTCTGGATCTCCCTGGGGAGTGGGTCCTGGGCTTGGATCTTTCCCTAGGGGGCCCTCTTGCCCTTCCCTCTCTCCTTCTCCTAGTCCCCCATTGCTGTAAATATTTCAACGAAATGGAAAAGAAAAAAAAGACAAAAAAAAAAAAAAGACAAGAAAATCTCATCACTTGAAGCCACCGGGCGCCTGCGGCCCAGGCCAGCCCGGACTTTCTCCGGAGCGGAGCAGTGCCGCGCCCCGGCAGCCAGGACTTCTTGTACATGCGCATCCCCAGCCGGGGTGGGCGGGCGCCAGAGCAGCTTTTTACACTCCAGAGACAGAAAACAAAATCTAGAAGCAACAGCGAAACAAAGAACCCATCTCCTCCCGGCACCCGCTCTGTCACCTCCTCCCCTGCTTGGTCAGCCCTCCTGGGGCGTGTACCTCACTGCCTGCCCCAGGACCAGAGGCCTGTCTCCCCTCCCTCCCCACTGGCCAGGGGGAGACGCCCTCACACCCAAAGATGCTTTTGCCAAGACGGCTGCACCCCGAGGCCCTGCTTCGTGTATACTGCCTCCAGGACTCCACGGGCCTGGCGGGAGGAGGCCGATTGTGGAGATGGGCAGGAGGTGTGGAGGGCTGGGGTCCACGTGGCTGAGGAGGGAGGGCTGGCAGCCGGGAGGCTGTCTTCTCTGTGGGAGGGGACCAAGGTGAGAGATCGTCTTCCCTCCCTTTCACCCTCCACGCAGGAGCCCAGCCAGGCACCACAGCCGGGGGCCAGGATGCCCATGTTCTGGGGCCTGGACCCCAAACCCCTAGGCCTGAGATGTCTCCTGAGCTCTTCTCGTCTGCTCCCGCTGGTCAGCCTGGCCTCCAAGCCCCCTCCAGCCGTGTGGGTAGCATAGCCCGTTGCCACATTAGCACAGCCCCTCATTGCCATTTCCCCAGAGGTGGCCCCTCCACCTCTGCGCTGACCTCTGTCTCTCTCGCCCCTCCCTCTTTTCTCACAAGTGCCATGAGTTTTCAAACATCTTTGGGTCTCAGCCTGCTGCTGCCATGAACTTCTTTGGGTTAAGGAGGAGGGGATCTAGGAAGGAACTGGGGGAAGGGGACAGGTAGGTGGCTGGAGGGACCCTTTTGCTGCTAGAAAGCCCCCTCCCTTCTGGGGAGCTGGGGCTGGCTTGTCCCCATCAATTAGGGGAGAAGGGGTCAGACCAAAGACAGTGGTTTGTCCCATGTAGGGGAGAGGGCGGGGTGCGTTCCATCTCTGGCTCTTTTTGGAGACCATAGGCAAGGTCTAGGTGGGGAAGAAGAGGGAAGATGCGGCTGGTCTTTCCAGGCGACTCTGAGGAGGGCAGGAGGTGGCTAGGTGGCCCTTGCCTGACTTCACTGGGCCTGGAGCTCAGTCACGTGGAGCAGCCTCTGGAGGTCTGGGAAGGGCCGGCCTAGGGGAGTGGGGGCCGTGGCCCAGCCCAGGCCCATGGCTCCACATAGGAAGAGAGCTGGAAAACCAGGCAGGTGGTGGGGTAGAGAGTTCCCAGGGGACTGAAGGCCTAAGGAGGCCCACTCCCTCTCCTCTGCCCAGCCCTCCTTCCATCTCTCCAGATGTGGACAATCAAAGGGAGAGAGGGTTATAGTGGGCCCTTGGTTCCTGTTCCAGCCAGAGTCACCATGGTGGATTCTGAGGCCTCAGAGCTGCGTGGCAGGGCCCCCTGGTGGGGCTGGGCACCACTGCAGTCCAGTGCAAAGCCACCCAGAGAGCCCAGGCGTCCCCTCACCCCAACCAGACCTGGTGCCTTGACACCGCCACCCCAGCTGGGACGGTATAGAGAAGGGTCTTGGTTTCCTATCCTACTTCCTTCCTTGGGCTCCTGAACTCATTTGCTCCTAAATCTTGTTAATTCTTTTTCTCTGGGCTTTTCTTTTGGGTTTCCCCTGCCTTCCCCTTCTCTTATGTCGCCCTCTCCTTTCCTGTATGTATCCCTTGTCTGTGTTCCTATTTCTACTCTCATCTTCAATTTCTCTGTCTATTCGGGCCTCGTCCCCCTCTCCTATGTCCCCCAGTCCTCTCCTTGGTCTCCTTTTCGATATGCCAAACCAATTTTGGGTCGAGTGCATTTAACGAGAACAAAACAAAAGGCTCATAACAAGAACGTTTCAGAAAAAAACAAAAAGTTTAAAAAAAAACCTGTTAAGTCAAAAAGTCAGACAATAAAGAAATTAAGATTTCTTGGAAAGACAAGAGTGGCATGACTCATTGGGGAAATGGGGGGAGGTCTGCACTGGCTACCCCAGGGCTCTGAGCCCTAGGAACCTGCAGTTCGGCCAGCACAAGCCGCAGCCCGGGCCTGGCTCTTCCCAGATCGCTCACAGGCCATCATGGGTCCAAAGAGCTCGGTAAGTTCCTGGTCTGGCCAAGCATTTCGTGTGCAGTTTCCCATGTGAAAGTCCTACCAACACCCCAGGGTGCGCAGTGAGCAGAGCTCCACTTTAGAGACAGGGAGACGGAGGCGTACAGCGCCTGGATGCACGCTCAGGTCTCCGGCCTGGCCACCATGCCCGGGGGTGTGCAAGAGAAGCCCTTCTTGGCCTGAACATCTGTCCCTAGGCTGCAGCAAAGCACTGGAATGTTCTAAGAGATTCCAACTGCATGTCCTGGACCCCCACAGGCGGCAGAATAGGGAGCTTTCAAACCTGATGACGGAGTGTGATTGCAGCATGCGGATTTCACAGCGTCCGAATACAACTGCCGGTGCTCAAGGGAGAAATGCCTGGTAGTGGGACAGCATGAGGCTCGGTCTCTGTCCCCCGCGCCTTGAACCCCTGTGGCTAGGCACCTCGCCTGGAGGCTGCCCCTCCTTCCCAGCCTCCGCGGAGGCTTCCTTCTCAGCGGCCACTTCCTGAAGCTGGAGGGCACGGGGCCCAGTCCTTGGACCTCTCCTCTACCTGCCCGCCCTCCCTCAGCCCTCATCCAGCCCATGGATTTTAACCCTGCTGAGATGCTGCTGACCCCAAAAGGCGGACTTCCAGCCTGAAATTCTATGCTGAGCCCCAGACAATGTCCATCCACCTATCTCCTCCACGTCACTCCCAGGACGGATGACAGACCTCCCCCAGTCCTAAACCAAGCACGTCACTCACCTCCCACACACACTTCCCGGCCTCAACCTGGAGCCTGTGGCTCCCTCCACTCAAACGAAAACCTTGGCACCTTCCCTGACCTCCTGTTTCACACTCCATAACGCGTCTGATGGTAAGTCCAACAGTGGCTCTAAGTTCCAAATAACCAGAAATAACTAGTGCTAACCACTTTGATTCAAGCCACTGTGGACGCCACCAGGACCCCTACAACGGGCTCCTCATGAGATCCCTGGTCCTCTTGAGGCTTCTCTCCTCAACACATTTAGCAAGATCACTTTGATCTTGCTAAATGTGTTCTCTCTCCTACGCACAAAACTCCGACGGTCCCTCACCACAGGAAAGGCCAAGGTCAGCACGATGGCTACAAACCCTACACATCTAACCTCGTCCACAGAACTGCTCCCTGCTTCCCTGCGCTGCAGCCTCCCTGGGCACTCCACCATCCTCACGCACACAGGCACCCTCCTGCCTGCTTCAGGGCCTTTGCACTGGCTGTTCCTTCTGCTGGCGTATACCTCCTCTGCCTGCAGAGCCACAAGATTCACTTATTCTGCACAGCTCACGAAAATCAAAGCTGCCCAGCAGACCTTGCCAGGTCATTCCACTGAAATTGCAATTGGCCACTCCAGAACTTCCTCCCCCTTGCCTTGTTTTGTCTCTCACAGGACCCTTAACAAACTATTTTTTTGCTTCTCTGCTCTTTACTGTCCGCCTCCTCACTAGAATGTAAGTTCCAGGAGCCCAGGAGTTCTTGGTCCGTTTCTTTTATTATTGTTCTCAGTGCTTCACACAGGAAAGGCAACCAATAAACACCTGCTGAAGGACTAAGAACCAGCCCAGCACAAGACCCAGAGTGAGCACAGAGGGGAGGGCTACACACGCCAGGACGTGGATCTGCCATTCCCGCGTGCTTCCGCGAGTCTCTCACCGTGTGACGTTTAAGTTTTCATTCAGCGCAACCCCAAAATCTAAGTTCAGGATTTTAGCTGGTACTCAACTGAGGGCAAGGTGCTCTGTTCCCACACTGTGGGACAAACTGATTTCGACTGGACTCTCTGAGAGATGTTCTGTGGGCAAGTGTGAGGACCTTCTCTTTTGGTGCAAGTGGCTACATCCCCAGGCTTAGAGCCTGGGGACTTTCAGGGTGGTTAACTTTATGATGTGACCTCATGCTCGGATTCTGCAATCTAATCTCGGCATAGAACAAGATTATACACATGGCCAGTTGTGCCCGTGTGACCCGTGTCTTCCCTTTCACTAGACATCTCAATCTGCTGTGCCTGACAACTGCAGACCCTCCGGTGGTCGCTAATGGTACTGTACATATCTGGGGCAACCATTTGCACATGCCCAGTAACAATACACTTATGATGAGATTTATCTTCTCAAGCTGTTTTCTACATTTTGTCTCATTTAATCTTCTGGAGGCCCATGTTATCCCTATTTATCACATGAGGACACTGAAGTCGGAATACATAAATGACTTACTCAATTGAGATTACTAAGCAGTTCAAAATGCCCCACACCCTACAGACACTTACCCATGCTATCTAATTTCCTCCTTTCAAAGACCCAGGGATGCAGCTGGGAACGATGGTGCATGCTTGTGATCCCAGCAGCTTGGGAGGCGGAGGCAAGAGGATCACAAGTTCAAGACCAGAGGCAGTCTGCATCATTTGGTGAGACCCTGTCTCAAAAAAGTAAAAATTGGGCTGAGGGTGCAGCCCAGTGGTCCAGCACTTGCAGAGCATGGGTTCAAACCCCAGTACTGCCAAAAAAAAGAAAAAAAAAAAAAGGACCCAGGGATGCAGGATTCTACAGCCCCACTTTGTAGGTGCAGACGCTAAAGCCCAGGTTAGAGAATGTCCCCACCATCACTCAGCTAATAAGGGACGGCTACACCAAGGCCTCTGTCTTGGTCTACTGATCCCAAAGGCTCTTCTCAAGCTGTCTCCACTGCAGTGCCCACTCCCCATTACTGCCACCAATCCCACGAGGCACCTGAGAAAGGAAGCTGAAAATCTGGCTCCTGATGCATAGGAGATGCCTACTGGCCACACCACACCACACCCTGATGGTCCCCACCGGGCTTGTATCAGTGCTTCCAGAAAGATCCTGGTGAGTCAAGCCAGAGGGATGGGGATCATGGTCGTGGCAATGGTGCCAGGACCTCGTTGGCTTCTCCTTCCCTGACCGTGTCACCTCTCACTTTACTGGGTCTCAAACACAGGCAACTGCTACTCTCTGCTCTGTCCTGTCCAGCTATCTTCCACCATCCTCTGCCCCCATCCAAATGGTCTCAGCCCGCACCTTGGGCCGGTGAAGCCTCTCCTGAGAACTGATCCTGAGGAGTCATGCGTGAGCACAAAGACTCGGCCACAAGGAGGTTCACTTCTAAGTCAAACTTCAAAGAGCGAAAAACAGGGACCAATCCAAAATTTCCGCATAGGAAATGGTTACATAAATGATGCGCCTCCGTACAGAATATAACAGGGAGCCACTAAAGCAGATGATGCAGAACATTACATTACGTGGAAACACACTCGTAATAATCCTAAATCTAAAAAGATAGATACGAAAGGCGAGGTAAAGTACGATCCTATGTTTGCTTTTTAAATAACATGCACACAAAAGTGTATATACATAGGGTATATACACAAGTATTAATTACATATATAGCATATGTAGAATGGTAAAGCTATTCACCAGAATATTAATAGTTAATGGGGAGTGGGTAATTCTTACTTTCTTGCAACTCTATGTTTTTAAAGATCATTTGCATTAAACACATATTACTTTTGTAACAGAAAAAAGTATTTGTGTGTCCTATTTGGTATATAAGAAAGATCAATGCAAAAAGAAAAGAAAAGGCAAGGTTAGGAAGTAGTCTTAGCAGGATCAATTATAGTGTAGTCATATTTAAGACGATACAGTGCTACCACAGGAAGAGACGTGGGCACAGATGGCAACGTGCTCTGTGACAAAGGGAGTGTTACGACTCACTACCAAAAGGATGAATTGGTCCAGAAGGTCTCAAATTTTTTGGCCTTAGAATCCCTTTCTCCTCTTAAAAAATTGAGGATCCTCAAGGGCTACTATTCATGAGGATTACATCCATTGATATTTACTAAATTAGAAGTTAAAACTGAAGTTGAGCGCAGTAGTGCATACCTGTAACCCCAGTAACTCAGGAGGCTGAGGCAGGATGGCAGATCAAGGCCAGAGGCAGCCTGTGTAACCTGGAAGGCCCTGACTCAAAATCAAAAATGGGCTCTGGGTGCAGCCCAGTGGTAGAGCACTTGCAAAGTATGTGTGAGGCTCTGAGGTCAGCCCCCCAGTACTGCAAAACAAAGAAAAAAACAAACTGAGACATTCAAAAGTATATTTATTAACTAATTTAAAATAATGAATGAATCCAAAGCTGGTAGTGGTGGTGCATGCCCATAATCCCAGCAACTTCAGAGGCAGAGGCAGGAGGATTGCCAGTTCGAGGTTATCGCCTACATAACTTAGAAAGACCCTATCTCAGGATAAAAAAATAAAAAAGGAACTAGTGGGTGCTCAGTACTAGAGTGCTTGCAAAGTATGTGTGAGGCCCTGGGTTCAGCCTGCCAGTACCACCAAAAAAAAAAAAAAGATAAAAACAATAAATAACAAATCCGTTAGAATATATATTAAAAAACAAAGTACTAGAAAGAACACCCCATCTCCATTTTCATAAAGCTCCTACTGTCTGGCTTAATGGAACAGCTGGTTCTTACACAGGCTCTCCAACTAATCTGTTAGAATATGCTGTTTGGAGCTTTGTTTTTTTCTTTGTTTTTGGTTTTGGTTTTTGCAATATATAGTTGGAAAGGGAGAAGTGTTGTAACAACCTTTTCAGATAATTAAGGATACTTCACCTTTTTACTACACCAAAACTCAACAAGTGGTGGTGTATTAAGGTTAGTTGGGTCCGGCCACCATGGCACATGCCTATAATCCCAGCAAGTTAAGAGGCGAAGGCAGAAGGACCTCCAGTTCAAGGCTAGAGGAAGCCTGTGTAATTGAGCGAGACTCTGACTCAAAAACAAATAAAAAATGGCCTGGGGATGATAAAGCACTTGCAAAGTATGTGTAACACCCGAGGTCCAATCCCCAAGTACCAATGAATTAACTAATTAGTTGGAAGTCAGGCGTGGGGTATGCATCTGTCATCCCAGCACTGGTGAGCCCAGGGCAGGAGGATTGTGAGTTCAAGGCCAGTCTGGACTACAAAGTAAGTTCTAGTGCAGCCTAGGCTATGTAGTGATCAAAAATAAATAAATAAATAAAATAAAATCCAGAAGAAGGAGAGAGAGAAAGAGGAAGGGATGGAGGAAGAAAGGGAAAAAGGAAGAAAAGAAGGAAGAAACGAAGGAAGGAAGGGAGGGAGGGAGGGAGGGATAGTTGGAGAGACTAGGGGTGGAGCTCAGTGGTAGGGTGCCTTCCAAACATGCATGAGGCCCTGGGCTCCATCCCCAGTGCGGGGTGGGGATGGTATTAGTTAGAGTGTATAGACCATGAAACTGTATCAATAAACTTTTTTTTTTCTGTAGTACCAGGGGTTGAACCCAGGGCCTCCTGCTTGCATGCTTTGCAAGTGCTGGACCACTGAGCTGCACCCTCAGCCCATTTTTTTACTTTTTGAGACAGGGTCTCACCAAATGACAGACAGCCTCTGGTCTCGAACTTGCGATCCTCCTGCCTCCGCCTCCCGAGCTGTTGGGATTACAGGCGTCCACCACGACGCCCCGCTTTCAATAAACTTTTCATACTCTGTTACATTAAAGCCCACTGTCCATTTTACAATTCTAATGGATTTTGTACCCAGGCATGATTTTGTAACATCATACATTGATCCTCTGGGAAAAACTGATCTACTGACTCATAACACTTCACTATATAGTGTTTTAAAATCTCATTCGCTACTTGCACCACTGATTTCATCAGAAAAGTATTTAAATATTGAAAAGTTTTTAAGTACATTGTTGTTGTTAGGTGTTGTCAAGTCAGTATCTGACTCATAGTGCCCTTATGTACAACAGACGAAACACAATTGTGCTTCTCTGCTAGTCATACGGTTTTCAATGGCTGATTGATTTTTGGGAGTGGGTTGCCAGATCCTTTTCCCAAGCCTACAGCACCTGGTGTTCCCAGGTGGTCTTCCATCCAAGTACTAACCAAGCCCGACCCTGCCCTTCCAAGATCTGACTGGATCGGACACCACAGTGGTGCGGCTGCAGGCCTGTGAAGTATGTGGTGGTGAGTGAAAGTTCTAAATCTCTAGCTTTTGCATGAAAGCTCAAATTTGGTCTTTGGCAACAAACTGTCAGTTGTTGCCCCTGCAGTGACCAGGTCCAGCTCCCCCGTTCATTTATGAGGGTATCTGCCGAAGATCCTAATTTGAACTCTTTCAAGTAAAAACAGTGTCCCATGAAAAAACCCAACAGCTCTGCCTCAACCCTAACCATTGTTCAAATGCTTTACCTCAGTTACCATTACTCGAGCAAACACTACAAGTGCTCTAGGAGACCTTCCCGTCGCTCCTCACACAGTATTAGAAAGACAGGGCTGAGCCCTGACATAATCCTCTTCACTACTTCTTCAAGGATATTCTTTTAATTTTTCCCCCCAGTACTGAGAGGCTGACCCCAGGCAGGGCCTTGCACATACTTTGCAAGCACGCTACCACGGAGATGCACACCCAGCCCCTTTTTTATTTTCTATCTTGAGACAAGATAAATTGCTCAGGCTGCCTCCGGCCTGGAACTCACAATCCTTTTGCCTCCACCTCCCAAGTTGCTGGGACCACAGGCATGTGCCACCACACCCAGCAAAGACATTCTTAAGGGAAACTGTTTTGACATTGGGTGTGTAGCGGTGAGGAATACAATGACAACCACAACTATGATTTGGTGACACCACCATGATTCCCGCTAAGGTGACAGTACTTTGACCCACTATTGTGTTTGTACTGATAATACAATTAACACCACAGTACGAATGAAAAAGGCAAAATTCATGTCATGGACCCTCTGAAAGGTTCTTAGGGACTCTAAGGGGATCACAATTTGAGTGCTGTGGGTCTATTAATACATAAAACTGGGACAATGGGTTCTCTGTGCATAAAAATTACATTACAGCCCTCCCTCCTATCATAAACAAAAATAAATTCCCGGTAGATTTTTTAAAAGCTAAACATGATGAGTAAAATTCTCAGAAATAAACAGTTAAGATTTCATATTGACCTCAAGGGAGGATTTCTTGCTTCATGGTCAGCAAGGCACAAAAAATACAAACTATAGGTTAATTCTGATGACATTAAGATAATTTTTTTAAAAAATTCTGAATATCAAGGCCGGGCATGGTGGCACACGTCTGTCATCCCAGTACCTCCAGAGGCAGAGGCAGGAGGATCACAAGTTCAAGACCAGAGACAGTCTGCAGAACTTAGAGAGACCCTGTCTTAAAAGGTAAAAAAAATGGGCTGATGGTGCAGCTCAGTGGTCCAGCACTTGCAGAGCATGCAAATGCGAGGCCCTGGGTTCAACCCTCAGTACTGCAAAAAATAAATAAATAAATCTGAATATCAGACTCTATAAAAGTAAAAAAGAAAGCCTTAGATGTGAGAACTTCCATATTCAACAGGCTGACATCAATTCAGAAGAAAACTAGGCAAAGATATGAACAGATAATTCACACAATTCACAGAAGAAAGGCAAACAGTCAACAAACATGAAAATAGTGCAATCTCGCTAGTAGTCAAGGTAAGGCATGCAGAAACCACTAATTCACACCCATCAGGACAAAAATTTAAAACTCTTACAATACCAAGCGTGGCTAAGGATGCTAAACAGCAACACTAATGGTTGGAGTAAGGACTGGCAGGATCATTTTGAACAGCAAACTGGCAGTATCTAGAAAGGGAAATATTCGCACAGCCCCTAATTCTGCAATTCAGGTATAAATCAGAGAGGAACCCCTGCGTACGTGCACCAGGAGATGGGTGTGGTCATGGATCCTGCGGTGCTGCTGGTAACAGGGAAAAACAAGAACCATCCTAAATCTCAACCAAGAGGTCAATGGATACGTAAACGCAGTCCTGCCAAACTTTCTGTGATCCTGGAAGTGTTCTTGCTCTCTGCTGTCCCATACTGCAGCCACTAGCCACAGATGACTACCGAACATGTGACAGGCTCAATTTTCCATTTTCATGTTGTTGGATTTCAATCTAACCAGTCACATGTGGCGACCTTATCAGACTGCACAGCTTCGTTCGTCGCAGCAAAAATAAATGACAGCTACATACGTAGTTCAACACAGATAAATCTTGAAAGCATTAACAATGGATTACAAGCAAGTTACAGAGAGGAAGGCCAAAGCTGGGGGGAAGCAAGGGAAGTGTCGCGGGTGGAAATCCTTGTGGCTCAGCCTCTGGGTCACACAGACAGAAGTGGGATGAGACAAGTGCGGGACCCTGGATGCAGGCACTCCCTACACTTTGAGCCCCAGGGGCTTTGCTTGCCTCACCCCAGCACCAGCTCTGTCAGAAAAGCCCAGTGTGACACTCTTCAGGGATCCCCAAGACTCCCACCAAGCTGAATGACTAAGGCCACCTCCAGATTCAGTGATTCACTAAGAGGATTCACAAGATTTAGAAGGTGTTTGCACAGCTACGATTTATTGTCGTGAAAAGGCTACAAAGCACACAGACAAGCTTCCAAGGGTTCTCTTCCTGTGGGGTCACACAGGACGCACTTCAATCCCATGGCTGAGCTATGACAATCTGAGTGACATGCTGTCTGCCAGGGAAGCTCATTAGCATCTCGGTGACCAGAGGATTTACTGGGTGCTGGTCATGTACCAAAACTGCCGACTGCAGAAGGAAAGATGTGTGCAACTAAAACCACAGAGTTTTTTAAAACACTCGAGGCAATCGTTCGAAGAGCAGGAGGAACTCTCCTGAAAGCCACATTCCTAGATACCAGCCAAGGGCGGCTTTGCACACAGGCCCAAGGCCAGCAACCTCAGGCCTGCTACGTTACGTTTGCTTTAAACAGACATCATTTACATAAGTTTGTAAAATGTAACAAACAATACTATATATTGTTTGAAAACACACACATGTATACAACTATGCCCAGAAAGATGAACACCAGTCTCAATTATGGTTGCATGTGAGGAAAAGGAAAGACATATGGGTTTCACTTTGTTGTTGTTAGGTGCTGTTGAGTCAGTGTCCGATTCATAGCGACCCAATGTACAACAGATGAACCACTATTGTCAGTGCTTCTCTGCTGTTCGTAGGGTTTTCAATGGCAGACTGATTTTTGGGAGTAGGTTGCTGGGTCCGTCTCCCAAGCCTACAGCACCTGCTGTTTCCAGGCGGTCTCCCGTCCAAGTACTAACCAGGCCCGATCCTGCTTAGCTTCTGAGATCTGAGGGGATCAGATGCCACAAGGCTACACCTGCAGGCAGGTTGCACATAGGAATAAATAAAGTCCTGTACTTAAGGCAGGCGTGGCAGCATACACCTGCAACCCCAGTACTCAGGAGGCTGAGGCAGGAGGATCACTGCCCAGTTCCAGGCTGGCCTGGGCTCCCCACTGAGACCCTGTCTTAAATAAACAAAGTATACATTCCTATACTGTCATCTCTCATGTTTTACCTCTTAAGCTGGCAATGGGTAAAAGGATATTTTATTATAGTATTTCTTATACTTCTCCCAGTGTGTGCACTTGAAGCATTACTTGAAGAAAAGCCAGGTGCCATGATGAAACCCAGTAAGCCCAGCTACTTGGGAGGCTGAGATAGGAGGATCTCAGGTTTGAGGCCAGAGTCAGCCTATGCAACTTAGCAAAACTCTGCCTCAAAAATTTCTAATAAGGGGCTGGGGGTGCAGTTCAGTAGTACAGTGCTTGCCTAACATGCACAAGGCCCTTGGTTCAACTCCCCCAGTATGGGGGGTGGGAGGGAAGCAACAATAAAAAAAACAGAATAAAGATTAGCTGCTTATTACTATGTACTACAAACAATCCGTGTTTTGGGGTGCTTTTCACACTTCAATTACTAAATTAAGCGCTTTATATGGATTTTTTTTTTAAAGTCTACTTTAGAGTTTCTATTTTTACTGTCTTAAAATTGCGATTGAATTCCTTTGGTAGTTCCCTGTATTAAAACTACTGGGAAGGGGATTTAATAAAACTCATGAGAGAAGCAGATTTAGGGTTGTTAGTAGCCAGGTTCTAAATATACTTTGGTTTTACATTTAATAATGTCTTAAAGAAAGCTTTATTTACACCTGTGAAATTGTTTATGCATTCTTACATCCTAGTCCAATCTATTAATCGAGACCATGATGGGTCTCTTGTTTGGCTCAGTTGGTAGAGTGCTTGCACTGCGGTCCTGGGTTCAATCCCCAACACCTCCAAAATGGGAGAAGGACCTGGCAGCCCTCTCCTGAAACAATCCAGAAACAATGTTCCATTGAAAATCCTATGAATAGCAGAGAAGCACTGACATAGTGCCGGGCAGGACACAATGTCGGGGAGTGTTTCATTCTGTTGTACATGGGGTTGATAATGAGTCGGATCCGACTAGACAGCACCTAACAACATATCCCAGGTTCCTTGCTGAGCTCTGGAAATATAACACTTAGAGATGAGTGTGAGCCACTGAGATCTGTTTTAACCAGCTTCCCAATCTGAGGGATGATAATAAGTACAACCAAAAACCACCGTAAATCCACATCCTGACATGTGCTACTAAAATAATAAAATAGGGTGAATTAATAAAGAAGGGCTACATTATGCAGAGTCATCTTGGAGGCTTGCGAGGGACCTTCAAGCTGAACCATAAATGAGGTTGCAGCAGCCATGCAATTCGGTGAGGGTGGCACATTCCAGGCAGAAGGAACTGCAAGTGCAAAGGCCGAGAGCAGGAATAAAGATTGGTGTACTGCTAGATGAGGAATAGAGCCAGCAGAGCTTTGAGTGGTGACAAGAGGGAGATCGGTAGATGAGGCCCACGAGGTTAGCTGAGGCCACCATGCAGGGCCTCCTAAGCCACGGTAAAGATCTTAAGTTTCATTTTAAGCAGGATAAGCCTTTAAAGGTTTTAAGCAAGTAATGACATGATCTGGTTTACAACTGAAGATCATTTCGCTGTGTGACAAAACCCATATGAACAGGGACAGTTGCTTCATTAGCACCGCAAATCTAATGCTTGTGGCTGATAAGCTTTTCAGGGAATATGATAAGGATGGGGCTGGGGAGAACAGAAAAGGTTCCATAATGCAAAAGGAGAACTACAAAGCTGGAATGAATAAATGTTTAATTAAGCTTCTGGAAGACACCATGGCAACTTTATTTGCCATTTAGTATTCACAAACAATCGAATTACATTTGGAAATAATTTGGAAATGAGATAGTCACGAGTCACAAAAATTCCAAAATATGCCCGAGATTGCCAAGAAATCAAGCCAATTATAAATGTGAGTTTTCTTTTCATCAAATAATTCCAAAAGGAAAAAAATACTTCAAATTTTCTTAACAGCCAAAAAAATTTTTTAGACTGTTAAGAGAGGTAGATACAAAAAATAAACAAATAAAAAAACCCCGCCTAGCACCATGAGGCTGTAAAGACTCTAGAGAGGGCACAGAGGTGGCCAGATAAGAGAGAAAGGACTAGGGGCTTGGATTGGTGCTACTTAGACTTACAGCCTGCAGGGGCACAAGGTGGAGGGAACTTGCAAAGAGTTCTCTGAGAAAAAGACCTCCCAACAGAGAGGCCTAAAATACAAGAAGGCGGCAGCCATGCCAAGAGCTGGGAGAAGAGGCTCTGGGCACATTTTTACTGGGAGTGGCCTGTCAGATTTTTAATGAAAAAGAGGGTTATTTGGCTGGTCTGAAGTTGGGGTAGGGTTGTTGTTGTTGTTAGACTCATAGTCATAGGGACCCTCATAAGGTTTTCAATGGCTGTTTCTGGATTGCCTTGGGAGTGGATTGCCAGGCCCTTCTCCCATTTTGGGGGTGCTGGGAATTAAACTCAGGACCTCAGAGACTGCAGCGCAGTACTCTACCAACTGAGCTAAATCCCAGCCCCAGGGGTGGGGTGGTTAGTAGAAAACAAAACAGGTAGGATCCTAAAGACAATGTTCTCACTCTAGGAGTGACCAAATTACCTTCAGATCTTCCTTGTCCAGCAGCACAGGAGCCACTCGTCACAGGAACTCATGAGCACCTACCGAAGGCCCAGTATGACTATAAGATGGAACTTATTTTACTCAAGTCTAATGAAGTGCAACTGTGAAAAGGAACCTTTGATTACACTTAATTGTAATTAACTAAAATTAAATTAGAGGCTGGGGATATAGTTCAGTGGTACAGCACTTGCTCAGCATGCACAAGGCCCTGGGTTCAAACCCCAGAACCACCAAAATAAAAATTTTGAATGTATGTGATTTGCTGGCCAGGCAAGGTGGAGCATGCTTGTAATCCTAGCGATTTAGAAGGCAGGGGCAGGCAGATCACAAGTTTGAGGCCAGAGGCAGCCTGCACAACTTAGCAAGACCCTGTCTCAAAATAAAAAATGGAGCTGGGAGTACATCTCAGTGGTAGAGCACTTGCCTAGCATATGTGAGGGTCAGGGTTCAAATCCCCAATACCACATACATAGGCACACACACACACACAAATATTTAATAATACATGTTGTCATTAGGTGTTGTCCAGTGTGGTGCAACTCATGGCGACCCTCATGGGGTTTTCAATGGCTGGTTTTTTTCTGGATTGCTTGGGGAGTAGGCTTCCACGTCCTTCTCCCGTTTTTGCGGAGCTGGGGCTCAAACCCAGGGCCTGACAGAGCTCAGAACAGCACTCTACCAACTGCACTAAGTAAATAAAATAAATGTGATTTGAGCCCACAGAAGCCTTTTAAGTATGTGGACAACAGCTGGGGCAAGTGAGTCTATGTTTTCAACTGTGAACTTTACGAAATCTAAACACCCAGATAAAGTAATTCCAATGAAAATGAAGATTTACATCTAGTTATACATGTGCAGGCCGTGTAAAACACACAATCTCTAAGATTTCCCGTTGAATAAAAGACCCAAAGTACCTCAGTATCTTTTTTTAAGCAGATCACAATTTAAACTAATATTCTGGTTTATTGGACTACATATATTTCAGTTAACTTCACCTGTTCGTTTCTGGTTTTACTTCTCCACTAAATAAAAGGATGCAAGATCATCATTTCTTTAATTTATTTGTTTATGCCAAAAATGTGAAATTAGCATTTCGGTTATACTGTTGTTGGTGGTGGTGGTAGTGCTGTTGTTGTTAGGTGCCTTCGAGCTGGTGTCCAACTCATAGCGACCCTATATACAACAGATGAAAGAATATCGCCAGTGCTTCTCTGCTATTCATATTGTTTTCAGTGGCTGATTTTTTGGGAGTGGGTTGCCAGGTCCGTCTCCCAAGCCTACATCACCTGGTGTTCTCAGGGGGGGGTCTCCCAGCCCAGTACTAACCAGGCCCGACCCTGCTTAGCTTCCGCGATCTGACGCCACAATGGTATGGCTAAAGGCTTTGGTTAGACTATAGATTAACTAGGTTATTCAAATTAATTTCACCAGCTCATTTTTTTTAGGTTATTTTTTTCTGTTTTGTTTTGTTTTGTTTTGTTTTTGTTTTTTTAGGTCTTTTTTCTAGTTGTTTTTTGTCTTTTAGTTTTTCTTTTTTTAGGTGTTTTTTTTTTTTTTTTTTAATATGATGGCACTCGGGCATGTGGCTCGCAGGACTCTCCCCTGGTGGCCTGTGGAAGAGCAGACCCGCGGGCAGGCGTGGGGGCGGAGAGAAGTTTCTGGTCCCACTGTGCAGTCATGAAATCACGTCAGCGCCTTTTCACAGAGCCCCCGCCCCCCCCCCGGGCTCCCCGGGACGGGAGAAAACGTCGCCTCAGAAACCGAGTGGCAGAGCCTGGACTCGAACCCAGGTCCCTGCCCGCGCTCCACCTCGCTTTTCAAGCACCGTCCACTTGCAACCTCCCCGTGGCCCACGAGCTGGGGGGGGATTCGAACCAGGCCCCGGGCCGAGCGCGCCGCGTCGCCGCCGCCGCCGCTCCGTCTCCCCTCAGGGGCGAGTCACACGTCCGCAACGTTCGCTCACAACGCTCGCTCACAACGGACGCGCCGGCCGCTGGGCCGCACCTGCCAGAAGCCCCTCAGAGAGGCGCTCGGCAACGCTCACCTGCCGACAGCCGCCCAGGCGGCCCACGCTCCGCCTACCTCCTCACACCCCGCTCTGCGGCGTCGTCGCCCAACTTCCGCTTCTCTCAGGCAAATCTCCAGCCTAGCCTTCCTCAGGCCCCGCCCCGCCCAGACAATACAGCCAATCACCTCTCAGAAACTCGCTTTGTCCCCGCCCCATTCTTTCTTGCCCCTCCCCACGGGCGCGAGCCCCGCCCTCTACCTCTCTTAAGTGAGCGCCGCGCGCCACCGTTCGGCAGTTGGTGGCGCTGCGCTCTGTGGGATGAGTCTCTGGGAGGGCGGAGCGAGGGTGAGGGGGTGGGCCACACCAGTGCGGGAACCCTCAGGATTGGCCAAGAGAAGCTCCAGGCTCTGACTCCGCCCACCCCGCCCTCTCCGAGTCGGGGACGCTAGGGATTGGTTCCTCAGCGGCACTCTGAGGAGCCCAGAGATGGTCCCGCCTCCCTCTCACGGCGCGGAGAGGGAGCTCCTATAATTGGTCAGCGGAATCTGGGCGCGCGAGGGCCGGAGCTCCAGGATTGGCTGGCGCAGCGCTCGCGCCGTCAGGGAGCGTTGGCGGTGATTGGCCGGTGGGGAAGGGGCAGCTATTTGAAGGGGGCGCGCGGACGGGACGCTCACTTCAGTCGGCGGAGAGAGGCGACGGGAGCGTTTACAGGTTACACTGCCCGGCTGACCTCCCCGTCGCTCCCCGCCGTCACCAGGAACCCCAGACGCGAGTCGCCGCCGCCGCCGCAGCTGCTGCGGCCCGGCGAGGCGATGGCCAAGGTGTCCGTCCTGAACGTGGCGGTGCTGGAGAACCCGAGCCCTTTCCACAGCCCCTTCCGGTTCGAGATCAGCTTCGAGTGCAATGAGGCCCTGGCGGACGGTGAGGCTGGGCCCGTGCGGATCACCCACCCCACCCCCGACCTTCCCGGGCGCGACCGCCCTGGTGGCCCACGTGATCCCCCCCCCTCCCGCCAAGCCTTCCCATCCACACTGGCCCTCGCTTTTGCCCACCCTTATGTGCTGGTGAACCTCGCCCCACGGGCGCCCCGACCTTCCTTTAAAAACCACCCCGCCCACCCCGCCCCGTCCCTACGTCCCCACTCTCCCCGTGACCCCTTCTTCCCCACTGTCTTTCCTGACCTCCCCCTGGAAGCTACCCCCATGCCCATATCTTCCCATTATCCTGTGGAGACCTCACCATCTGCCCCCCTCCTTTTTTTTTCTGTGGAGCTCCTCCTAGGTACCTATTTTTTTAACGGGGAGACCGTGTTCAGCCTCCATTCTTTAACTCACGGGGACCCTCCGCTACCCGCTAGTTTTCCCCTTGGATGCCTTCCAACCCTCCCTGTCTCTCCTGTGTTGAGACACTGCCACCTCCCCTTTTTCTATATAGACGCCCCGATCACCAGCGCCTCCCTGTTTTCCCTGTGAAGACCTCTTTCCCCCAAGCTCCCTCATTCCCCCCCACCCCCGTGGAGGCTCCCCCTCTTTTTTTTTTTTCCTGTACTGGAGGTTGAACCCAGGGCCTCGCGCTTGCATGCTCTGTAAGTGCTGGGCCACTAAGCTGCACTCCCAGCCCATTTCTTGATTTTTTGAGACAGGGTCTCGCTAAGTTTGGCAGACTGCCTCCAGTGGTCTCCAACTTGCGTTCCTCCTGCCTCTGCCTCCCAAGCTGCTGGGATTACAGGTGTGCGCCACCGCACCCGGTAACGAGGCTCCCCCTCTTATCAACCCCTGTCCCTGCAAAGACTCCCTCTTCCCCGGGGCAAGACCTCCTTCATCCCCCCATCTCTGCATTTGTCTCCCACCAGTCCCTTCTCTATCCTGCTGGTTTTCAACCAATTCTAGCTCTGTTCCCAGGTAACAGCTGCTTGCATTCTCCCCTCATGCACACACCCTGGGACCTGGCTTCCCTCTTTAGCCTCGCCCCAACCCCACTGCTTGAGCTTCCCCTGGGGAGGGGTGGGGTGCTTCCAGCTGCGGTCTTTGAGGGTAATTTGGTCTCCCCAGTTCCAGTTCATTCTCCTCCCTTCACTGGCTGTGGGCTCGGACAACCTTACAAATCTAAGGGGTGGCCTGACCAGGCAGGCAGCAGCCAGGTTCCGAGGCTTGCCTGCCGGGTTCCAGCTTGCGTACCGCAAGCAATTCTTCACTGCTTTTGATGGTCTGACCTAGTCTGGGCAGTGGGTGGACTGAGCCGAGCCAAGATGGGATCCAGCTTCAAACGGGCAGCTGGGAGGTCACGGCCTTTTGTGCATGGTTCCCAAGGTGCTTTCACAGAGAGAGTTATTCATCTATGCTACATAAAGGTGGCCATAAGAATGAGAGCCACAAAGCAAAAGACCTTTCAAATAAAGGTCCGCGCACATCTGAAGTCTAAGGTCACCCTGGGAGCCTTGGCATCACAATAAGGGAAGTACAGCTCGCAGGAGCAAGTACTCCATTAGACCGTTTCTCTACTGGTGGCTCAAAGAGAAGTGGTGGCAGCCCGGGCTGTGGAGGTGGGTGACGCTGCCGTGGGCCAACTGGCGCCTCTCCGTGGCAAGGGAATGCCAGCCACTCAGATCACCTTGGAGCTGCGACAGCGAGATAGATGTGTGTCGCTTGGGGTGGGCCAATGGGTCAGCCTCTCTCTGGTTTCTCTCACCCCTTTTTAAGTTAAGGAGTCTGTTTGTGACTAACTATAGAGTAAGCCCAGTTAAATCCTTTCTGGAACAAGGCGAATGTAAATAAATAAATAAAGGTTAGAATGATGCTGTGGAATAGGATTTAACAGCCGGGAGAAGACATAAGGAGCTAATAGGTGAAGGGATTCACAGTTCCCAGATGGCGGGAGATCCTGTTTCAATCAGCCTGCTTGTGCCGCTTGCATTTAAAAATGGCTGCATGGTCATTCCTCGTACTTTTATTTCTTATTTATAGCATCGGAGCAGGAAAGGTGAAGTCAACATGCTGGTCCTCTTTCTTTCTTTTGTTTTTTTGGTTTTTTGAGATAAGATCTCACTTATGTAGCCCAGGCTGGCTGGCCTGTAACTCATAATCCTCCTGCCTCAGCCTCCCAAGGGCTGAGATTATGGGCATGCACCATGACACTGAGCTTGCTGTTCTTTTTTCTTTTCTTTTCTTATTTTTGTATATGCAGTGCTGGGGAGGGAACGTAGGGCCCTGCGCATGCTAGGAAAATGTTCTGCCACAGAGCTACACTCCCAGCCCTGTGGTCGTTTTTTAATAGAGAGAAGTGGAGTGATTTCTTCAAGCCCCTCAGCCTGTTTATAGAAGTGTTAACAATAGAGCTCGTCTCTGAGTTCTGAGTGCAGGTTCTCTGTCTTTGCTCCAATCCCTGGAAAGAGCAAAAACATTCCCTTGGGTTTTGTTTTTGCTTTTGTGCTGGGGTCCAAAGCCATGCTAAATCCGTGCTTTACCACTGAGCTACATCCCAGCCCACATTCACTGCTTTAAGAGGGGGAACATATAAGTAGGAATAACCATAGAACTTATTGCCACATCAGGACGCTCTAAAAAGACAGAAATCAGGATCGTCTTCCTAGTCACACCCAGATGAGAGCACTTTTCCTCTGAGCACCTCCAGGTGGAACTCCAGACCCTTGCGCTCCATTCCTGCAGCTGTCACTGCCCTGCCAGAAGGCTGGCTGCTGCTTCCTCCCAAGTACAGAATCTGCTTCCTGCCTCCTGTTGGCACTATCAACTGAAAATCCCACACCCTCGTCAGGTGGCACCTCACCCCATTTCCCCAGGGCTCCAAGTGCCCTGTGTTATGGTCCCCTCGACACCTGGAAGTAGGTAGCTCCGAGGCAGAGATCCACCTTTAATACATTGTTGTTGTTCTTCTTCTTGTTAGGTGCCGTCCAGTCAGTATCCAACTCATAGCCACCCTGCATACAACAGGCAAAACACTATTGTCAGTGCTTCTCTGCTATTCATGGGGTTTTCAATGGTGGATTGATTTTTGGGAGTGGATTGCCAGGTCCTCCCATTTTGCGGTACTGGGAATCAAACTCGGGACCTCAGAGATCGCAGAGCAGCGCTCTACCAACTGAACTAAATCCCAGCCCTTTAATACATTAAGTAAGGCTTTTTCCCCGTTTAACTGAGAAACTCAACAGACAGCGACTAAATAAGTTATGGAAGCTAATTTTTTTTTTCTTTATTTGCAGTCCTAGGAGGCTGAACCCACAGCCTCACACATGCTAGGCAAGTGTTCCAACACTGAGCTGCACTCCCAGCCCCTTTTTTTCATTTTTTTATTTTGGGACAGGGTCTCGTGCGTTGTATAGGCTGCCTCGCAACCCTCCTGTCTCACCCTCCAGGGTTGCTGGGATTACAGGCGTGGGCCATGGCACCTGGCTAGAAGCCATATGTCCCAACCCAGAGCTAACAGACTATGGTGAGATCACAGCTTATTTTTGTGATGATGAACAAAGGCAAAATGATAAACAATAAGTCCCTACTAGATACGTTAAGTTAAAAAATAATAATAATAATAATAAGGCCAGGTGTGGTGATGCGTGCCTGGAATCTCAGCTCTTGGAAGGCTGAAGCAGGAGGATTGAAGATTCAAGACCAGCCTGGGCTGCATAACAAGATCTGGCCTAAAAAAAGGGAAAAAAAGAATGAAAAAGAGGGAGAAAAGGGGCTGGGATGTGGCTCAGTGATGGAGCACTTGCCCTCATATGCAAGGTCCTGAGTTCAATCCCTACCACTTCAAAAATAGGGAGGGGAAGCCAAGAAGAGAGAGACTTTCAACTACAATTATTTTTCCATGTCTTTAGCCATACTGTTGGCCTTGGTTTTATCTTCACATATAGTGTAAATGCATCTTGTGCAGGGGTCAGCTGTAAAAGTTAGGGCATCGAGGCAAAATGGGAGGCAGGGGAGTTGCCCTTGACAGTCAGGCGCGCACACTCCTTGCTTCCACTTGGGTCTCACACTTGGTCAATATGAACTTTTGCTGTATGGGTGATTGATGTTGCACATCTGATTGGAAAGAAAGGTTATGCAGGCGTCCCTCAGGATTGGCTCCAGGGTCCCTCCATAGGTACCAAGGTCCACAGATGCTCAAGTCGCTTGTAGAAGATGGCATGGTATTTGTAGAGTGCCTATGCATATCCTCCCCTATACTTTAAATCATCTCTTGTTGTTAGGTGCCATCCAGTTGGTATCCAACTCATAGTGACCCCGTATACCACAGGTGAAACACTATTGTCAGTGCGTCTCTGCTGTTCATAGGGTTTTCAATGGCAGACTGATTTTTGGGAGTAGATTGCCGGGTCCATCTCCCACTGGTGTTCCCAGGCGGTCTCCCATCCAAGTACTAACCAGGCCCAACCCTGCTTAGCTTCTGAGATCTGACAGGATCGGATGCCACAGGGCTACGGCTGCAGGCTGAAATCATCTCTAGATGACTTATAATACCTACTGCAGGGTATGTGCTATGGAAATCATTGTTGTACTGTATTGTTTGGGGAGTAATGTCAAGAAAGAAAAGTCTTCACGTGCTTGATACAGACTCGTCTTGGCGTGTGGGTGCTTCGCATCCAACCCAGGGAGTCACAGGTGCTGGGCAAGCGTTCTAACTCTGAGCTACATTCCCAGTCCCTAATTGTTTTCCCATCATTTTCCTTCTGTGATCGGTTGAAAGAATGGATCCAGAACCTGCAGATACTGAGGGCTGAGTGTATTCAAAAATGAAATCTTGGGCCAGGCTTGGTGGCGCACCCCTGTAATCCCAGTGACCCAGGAGGCAGAGGCAGGAGGATCTTGAGTTCCAGGTCAGAAGCAGCCTGCGCAACTTAGTGAGACCCTGACTCAAAGAAGGAGCTGGGGGGTGCAGCTCACTGGTAGAGCACTTGCAAAGTGTGTGTTAAGATCCTGCACTCAACCCCCAAGTACTGTGGGAAAGAAAATGAAATCTTTTTTTTTTTTTTTTCCGGTGCTGGGTGTTGGACCCAGAGCCTCGCGCTTGCATGCTCTGCAGGTGCTGGACCACTGAGCTGCACCCCCAGCCCATTTCTTACTTTTTGAGACAGGGTCTCGCTAAGTTACGCAGACTGCCTCTGGTCTGGAACTTGCGATCCTCCTGCCTCCACCTCCCGAGTCGCTGGGATTATAGGTGTGCGCCACCGCGCCTGGCAAAAATGAAATCTTTAAGTTGCCTCTGCTTAAGACACTTGAGCAAATTTAACACTATTCCAGTTTGTAGGCCCTCCCTTCAGCTAGTTTTCCATGGAAGGTTTTATCAGCTTCTCTACCTTCTGAGTCAGTGTTTCTGCGTGGCCCTGAGTGAATTCTCCAGTTTCTCCCTGGCGCGTGTCAAGAGCCACTGCGGCCCATTTGCCTCTGGCACACACAGTGCATTCTTTCGGGTCAGCATCCACATGTTCTTTGTTTAGGTTTTGCCAAAAAGTATTGACCCAGGCCAGACAAGGTCGAGTGTCTTGGGTGCGTTGGGGGCTGCTGTCTATCAGGCTGCTTTGTGCCTACGCCACACCCCACATTAATTAGATGCTCACATATGGGACTCCACTAGTTGTGGGGGGCAAAGCCCGAGGAAATGCACCACAATCATAGAAGCACGTTAGCAAAGTGAGAGCAGAGCTAGCTTGTATTTCTGGCCTTCCAACAAATTTGCTTCTAGTTGTTACTACTTTTGACAAAAATAAATCCAAATCAGCCACTGTGGCACACAGTGTGACATATGTGGCACACATATTTCCAGCGCAAAGGACGATGGAGAGTTCAATGCTAGTCTGAGCTACATAGTGAGACCCTCTCTCAAAAAACAAAAATCAAATTAAGTTCAATTTAAAAAATAAGTCCATAGGGCTAGGGGTGCAGCTCAGTGGTAGAGCGCTTGCCTGGTATGCGAGAGGCCTTAGGGTCCGTCCTCAGCACTGCAAAAACATAAGTAACTGTAAATCCCTAAACCTCCCTGCAAGTGATGAGGCCTTACTGAACAGCAGTGAAGCAAGTGGTCACCGTGAGCCCCAGGCGTAAGGTCACCTCAGAGGGCCTTGGGAGAAACTGCCAAAGGACAGGAAGCGGGTGTATCGAGGAAGGGCCCGGGGCTCAGATGACAAAGTCTCTGTAGTAGTGACCCCGCACCGCGCTCTTCCCAAGTCGGAAGCCTGTGCGACGTTGGACCAAGGGACGGGGCAGCTTCCAAGAGCTCGCTTCCTGTGAAAATCACAGCTTGTGAAACTTCCCCCAGCTGCTGGAAGCCGTGGGTTGTGTAATTGCAAAGAACCTAAAATAAGTCTCGGGTCTCCTGCCAAGCCTCCCTGTACCAGCGTGACCTTGCCCCTGATACACTTGGCCCTCGCAAGAGGCATTGGTCACCCGGAACTGCCTGCAGTTGACAGGCGGGGTCTCCATAAGCACTTTTCCTTCACCCCCTTCTGGGCATCCTCGGGGATCAGGCCCCCACTACGGATGGGATGCAGAGTCAGGGTTCAGAGATGCCCCCTCTCGAGCCACATTTGACACCCGAGCCCCGTTCCCCAGATGTCCATAAGTAGGTGACTTGGTGCTGGGGGCGAAAGACCCAGGGACTGGCTGGCTGCCCCAGAGCCTCGTCTTCCCACTCCTGCCACCTGGTTCTCCTGCCAGATTGGAATCCAGTGCCCTGCCCCAATCGTTGAGGTATCTGCTCCGCTGGGTGGCCCTGGTCCCTGTGTGTGAAAGAGGATGCTGCTTCCTTCCCCAGCACCCAGTGGGGGGGGCCCCACGTGGCCAACCTCCTTGCCATTACCTCCTCTGCTCACCTACACCAGGTGGCTCTTGTTTCGGCCTCTGCCATCCAGTTCCCTCTGGGGATGTTACAGGCCCACATTGCCCTGGAGGCCCAGAGTCAAGGTCACTTGGCTGAGCTGGGCCCCCAGAAGGAACGTCCCCACAGGAAGTAGTGCTTCATACCTGCCAAGGTTCCCTCCCAGCCAACACCAGCTCCCAGAATCCTTCAGTACGTTCAGGATCTGTCCCCGCCGTCTTGCTGTGGAGCTGTGTCAGTTCCCTAATCCTGCCCTGTGTCCTCGCAGACCTGGAGTGGAAGATCATCTACGTGGGCTCCGCCGAGAGTGAAGAGTTTGATCAGATCCTAGACTCAGTCCTGGTGGGCCCTGTCCCCGCCGGAAGGCACATGTTTGTCTTCCAGGTAAGAAAGATGTGCTATAGCCCTTGGTGGCCAGAAACACCCTTGCTTGTTTGTTTGGGGGGGGGGGGGTTGGTGGTGCTGGTGATAGAACCCAGGGCCTCCTGCATGGTAGCCAAGTACTGTCTCCCTGAGCCACGCCTCTAGTCTAGAAGCATCCTCTCACCTGCAGCCACCCAGTGTGGTGAGGCAGAAGTTCGGTTTCAAAGCCTAGCTTGACTCTCAGAAGCCATCTGACGTCTCAGGTGCCCTTCAGATACCTCTCCCCCACCTGTCCCAGCTGTTTCCATGGGGTACTGCTTGACAGTCCACTCTTGTTATCCCTGGGAGTTGCGTTGCATAAAGTCTCCGTGCACACCAAACTGATGGGTACTGAACTACTACCCTTAAAGGGCAGTACAGATGGGTTTCTACAGGTCACATTTCATCAGCCAGAGCAGGGCACGGCAGCCCGCACCTATAATCCCAGCCCTGAGGAAGCTGAGGCAGGAGGCTCTGGGGTTCCAGGCCAGTCTTTGCTTCAGGAGACTGTCTCAACCTTGAGAGATCTCGTCTCAAGGTGGGTGAGGAGCTGGGCATGATGGCGTGGTCCCAGCACTCAGGAGCCCGAGGCAGGAGGATTGTGCAGGCCAGCCTGGACTGCGTGGCAAGACCCTGTCTCAAAAAAAGTAACAGTAAAAAGCCCCCAAATGCAAACCGCCACATCACTAAATAAGCAGCCGAGAGGTCCCTTGTTCTCAGTATGAAAGCTGAAACAAAAGGCATGGCCTCACCTCGTTTGGCCCTGGTTGGAGCAAGAGCATGGGGTAACTCCAGTCTTTTCTGCCTCTGAGTGTGTCTATAAATAATCACCAAAGGACCACGACTGGTGGCTATAGGATTACCAATCAGTTTTAGCAAGTAGAGGAATTTTCCATAAGAAATCTGAATAACAGGGATGGGCTGGAACCCCCCGGTGGCTCTCTAATCTGGCATCACCAGCATTGTCAAAAAGGCAGGTTCTAGCCGAGCTCAGTGGCGCACGCCTGTAATCCCAGCTACTAGCGAGGCTGAGGCAGGAGGATTGCTATGAGTTCGAGGCCAGCCTGGGCAACTTACTGGGATTGAGACCCTGTCCCAAAATTTAAAGTCGCAGGAGGTACTGGAGGGGCAGCTCAGCGGCATAGCACTTGCCTAGCGTGCACAAGTCCTTGGGTTCAGCCCCCAGCATGGTGGGTCCTGAGCTCTCTAGGCGATTCTCGGGGGACATTGAAGTTTGAGTCTCTGCTCAGATCCATCATCCATTCACTTACCACCCTCTCTGCTGTTACCCCTCGATCCAAGCTACCACCTCCCCCGTCACCCCCTCACGCACCCCTACCAAAGGCACCAATAGCCCCATCTGCTCTATGACACAGTCAGGGCCACCTACAGGGCACGCGACCCTGCAGCTGCACGGGGCCCTGCGCTCATAATGCTGTGCTGCTGCTGGAAGAAACTTTGTTTTTACGTGAGGCTGAGGCTGCACATTTTCATCTGCACTGGCTTCATGTGGCCCCGAGTACGGCCAGTCCTGTCCACTTCTGTCCTCCTCTGCTTCTGCATCAAGGCTGCTGCCTCTGAAGTGATTCGTGCCCTACCTCCCTGCTGCCACTGCAGCCCTCCTGCCACCTCCACATGTCCAAACCAGAACAGTGACATGGTGCCTTCCGCCTGCTAAGCCTGGCTCTTTCCCCCGCCCTTAACCGGCCCAGCAGGCCCTGGGTGACCTGGTATCTCTCTGCCTGCCTGCTCAGCCTCCTGTCATGCCACTCCACTTGCTTACCACGTTTCTCCAGGACAGCCCGTACCTCCCGTCACAGTCACCGTTTGTTTGTTTATTTATTTATTTATTTATTATTTATTTATTTATTTTTATGGTACTAGGGGTTGAACCCAGGGCTTCGCGCTTGCATGCTCCGCAAGTGCTGGACCACTGAGCTGTGCCCCCAGCCCTTTTTTTACTTTTTGAGACAGGGTCTGGCTAAGTTATGCAGATTGCCTCTGGTCTCGAACTTGTGATCCTCCTGCTTCTGCCTCCCAAGCCACTGGGATGACAGGCGTGTGCCATGGCGCCTGGCTACAGTCACCATTTTTAAGATATATTCATTTCTGAGGTGCGGGGCATAGAACCCAGGGCCACCACACTAGGCAAGGGCCCTGCCTCCGAGCTGCACCCCTGGTGTGCACCCGCTGTTTTCTAGTCGTGTATCTGATGGTCTGATCCCCGCACCAGGGCAGAGCCTGCTTTCTGCTCAATGACTCCCCGTCACTCAGGAATCTGTGTGAATGGTGTCCTGGCGCCACTGTGCTGAGGCCCAGGTGATGTCTTCCCCAGGCGGATGCCCCCAACCCCTCGCTCATCCCTGAGACCGATGCCGTTGGCGTGACCGTGGTCCTCATCACCTGCACCTATCATGGCCAGGAGTTCATCCGCGTGGGCTACTATGTCAACAACGAGTACCCCAGCCCCGAGCTGCGGGAGAGCCCACCCCCGAAGCCGGACTTCTCTCAGGTGGGGCCTGTCTCGGCGCTTCCTGCTTCAGTAAACCAGGTCCTTCGTGCTTGGCGGGAGTCGGACTCTTAGAATCGGGAGTCAAGGTCACTTGCAAAGGTTTTCAGAGTCCTGCTCCCTTTTTGAGTGCTGGGAAGAACGGGAGAGCAAGTCTTCACCTCTCTGAGGCAGGCCTTACCGAATCAAGACTAGAAAGGACATCTGGGCACGGTGGCACACACCTATAATCTCAGTGGCCCGGTAGGCAGAGGCGAGAGGATCGCAAGTTCGAGACTCGAGGCAGTCTGCGTAACTTAGCAAGACCCTGTCTCAAAAAGTAAAAAAAAAGGGCTGAGGGTGCAGCTCAGTGGTCCAGCACTTGCAGAGCACGCAAGTGCAAAGCCTTGGGTTCGACCCCAGTACCGGGGGAAAAAAAAAAAAAAAACTAGAAAGGGCCTGTTTCTCCACCACGGTGCGCAGGCATCCCCTGGCGTTCCACAGGTGGTTGGTGGTGCTGATGTAGTAAGCAAAGGCTGGAAGCGGAGGCTTGGGGGGCCTGGCTCTAGGATGGTCATGAGCATACAGTGACCCAGACTGATACTCCTCTTCCTGCCTCAGCTCCAACGGAACATCTTGGCCTCGAACCCGAGAGTGACCCGCTTCCACATCAACTGGGACAGCAGCTCAGACAGACTAGAGGCCATGGAGAGCCAGGACTCTGCGCCGGGCTGCAGCCTCCCGGAGAGCTGCCCTCCCCTCAAGGGCCTGGGCCTGCCGGGCTGCATCCCGGGCCTCCTCCCTGAGAACTCCATGGACTGCATCTAAGGCGGGAGGCCAGGCCCGGCCAGCCGAGCCAGGGCCACCAGGCCTCCCAGAGCCTCAGGCAGGGTTGCCTCGAGGCCGAGGGGGCCATCAGCTGCATGCAGGCCTGTCAGACTTGCCCCCAGGAAGGAATGGGCCTCAGGCTCTTCAGGCCTTGCTCTAGAGGATCCTCTCCCTCCCCCACGCAGGCCTCTAAGAAGCAGGTACTTCCAGTGTTCGTTCTTCCGGAGTCGTGTTGTTTTTCTCTTCTGCCCACATTCCAATTTCACCTGCAGGCCATGTGCCGCCGCACTCCTGTGCGCACCCTGAGCCAGCGCCTTGCCCTAGGCCCGCTTACCATGAGGTTCATTTAGTTGGTGCCTGGCCGGGCTCTGATCCTATTGGGCCAAAGGCTCTGTCATCCCTTTCTCTTCCCAAACATCTGAGCGATTCCCCCCAGGGCTCCAGCATCATGGGAGACGCATGAGGAATCCTGGCTAGGCGGTTACTTGGATACCATCACTGTTCTCTGAGGAGAACGTGCAGGTCTCTTCAATCCCACAGCCCCTTAGAAACGCTATTCCCAAAGGTGTGGTCAGCAGGATGCTGGGGAACAGCGGTGCCTCTAAATCCCAGCCGCCTTCCCATCGACTCTGGACTCGAGCTAGTTTCCTCTGGGGACCAGTGGGCACTTTGCGGTGGCTTCTGTGCTCGGCCCCAGAGTTACCAACAGTGCCCTCTGCTAGGGACCACATGTCCTCACAGGCCACAGAGTGGTTCTGAGCAAGGGAAGCATTCAGCACCCCGAAAACCTTCCCTCCTTGGTTTTGTTCCCTGTCGTGCCCTGGTCCCCTTGCTGCTACGTGGATGCTGTTGATTGCAGTTTGTATCTTAAAGGGTTTTAGTATTAAAAGTGTTTGGTTGGTCTAAAAATAAAAAGCACTTGGTCTACACTGCCTATTTCTGCTTTTGTCTCTAGTGGGCTGAGGCGGCTTTGTCACCCTCACCCCATGCCTTAGGGTGCCCACTTGTCCCTTGGGGTGGCTGCCTCTTCTCTCTGGCTTTCCATCTCAATTGTCTGAGTAGTTGTATTCCAGCCTGAGGGTCGGGGAGCGTTTTTCCTTGTTAAAACTCAAGCAAACCAGCCCTTCTGTAGATAGATCAGCAGTGATTCTTCAGGCGTTGAGCTTGACCCACAGGAAGAGAGTAACACGGCGTGCCAAGTACGCGCACACAGACAGTTTTATTAAATTCACTTAGCCTTACTCTGCAACACCACAGCCAGAGGTGGAGAAGCTTGGCTGGTCTCCCCAGGATCCACAGAAGAGCCCCAACTCTCCCTTCCGGGACTATGGGATACTCAGGCACACGGGTGCACACAGCTGCTGCGTCAAGTCCAGGTTGCACAGTGCTAAGAGGAGCCATGGTGGGCTTGGAGCTTCAAAGCCAACTGGCCTGGGTCAGGGAGAGCTGGCCCACGGGCTCTGTGGGGTCCGCGCAGCACCTCCTGTTCAGACCTCCCTCTACTTGGGTCCTTCTACACTGGACAGGCAGGGATATTTGCACCTTGCACCCCCCTCAGGGGCTGGGATTTAGCTCAGTTGGTAGAGAGCTGCGCTGCAGTCTCTGAGGTCCCGAGTTCAATTCCCAGCACCACAAGAATGGGAGAAGGACGTGGCAATCCACTCCCAAGGCAATCCTGAAAACAGCCATTGAAAACCCTGTGAGGGTCGCTATGAGTCGGATACCGACTCGATGGCACCTAACAACCACCACCACCAGGTGCATTTAGCACTGTCTGGAGATGGTTTGGGTTGCCAGAGCCAGCAGAAAGATGGAGGGGTTACCGGCAACCAGTGGGTGAGGCTGGGGGTTCTGAACACCAGCTCAGTGAGCACAAGACGGCACCACCCCAGCGAAGAATTACCTGGCCTCAGTGTCCATGTGGTAGCGGGGAAGCCCTGCCTGTCCTCTGCTGTGTGTGCAGAAACAGCACCCCAGGCTGAGGGGCTAGCCAGCGGTACTACCTAGCAGGTGGCAGGCCTGGGGTTCAATCCCCAGAGCCTCATAAAAAGAAAGCACCCTAAAGGAAGGGGAATCGGCTCTCCTGAGACTCCCCAAGGGCAGGTTCCTCTCCCATGGTCAGGACAGGGGTTCATTAAGAACAGGGAAGCCGCCTGACCTGACAGCGGGTGCTCTCCACACCTCCGCTGCCTCATCTGTAAAATGGGAGTAATCAGAACGCATGCTTCCTACGTGTGATGCGACCTGCAGCCGCAGCCCTGTGGCATCCGATCCTGTCAGATCTCGGAAGCTAAGCAGGGTTGGGCCTGGTTAGTACTTGGATGGGGGACCGCCTGGAAACACCAGGTGCTGTAGGCTTAGGAGAAGGACCCGGCAACCCACTCCCAAAAATCAATCTGCCATTGAAAACCCTATGGACAGCAGAGAAGCACTGACAATAGTGTTTCACCTGTTGTACGTAGGGTCGCTATGAGTCAGACACCGACTCCACAGCACCTAACAACAACAACAACAACGTGTGATGCGGGGCGAGGCATCTGATGAGCGCCAGCTCCTGCCACCAAGAGCCCAGGGTTGAGATCCAGCCACAAGGCGGCCGCTTGGGCGCCCCTCCGCCCTCCCTTGCTCCCGGGGCCCAGCATCTTCTCGGAGCTCAAGCCAGAAGGGCTCCTCAGCCGCGGGGGGCACCCCAGGCCAGCCGGGCCGCTGCAGCACTGCCGCCAGGCCTCATGAATGACGACGGTCCACGGCCCGGCGACCTCTGACCCGCGCCCCTCCTCCCGCTGGCAGGTGGACAGCGGCTGCGCCCGGAGGGCCGTGGCGTCAATCTCAGCTGGCCGGCGGCCGCTGCCGCACTGGGCGGGGGCGGGGGACTGCGGCGCGCGTGGGGCCGGCCGGGCGCCTGCCGGGGCCGCCTCCTGGGCCTCGGAGCGCGCGGCGGCCTCCCGTCAGCCTCCGCCGCCCCGCCCGGCCTGCCCGGGCCGCAGACTGCGCCTCGGCCCCGCCCTCTCACCCCGAGATTGACACAGAGCGTTCTGCGGGGGGCCGGGCGGCTCCGCCTGCGCCAATCCGGGGCCCCGCAGAGCGAGCGCCGGGCCCTGTCGGGCGTCCCAGCCAATCGGAGGTGTCTGCCCGCCCACCTGGGTTCTCGGGAGCCTGTGAGTGGCCGGGCGTCGTCGGCGAGCGTCACGGCGCCAGGAGCCTATGGCGGCGCGGGAGGGCTTCGGAGGACCAATGGGCGGCGCCGCCGAGCCGTCATTCAAGAGAGGCCGGGCCAATGGGCGGCGGGCTGCGGGGGCGTCACGGACAGCAGCAGCGGACTTGGGGCTGAGGTTCCCGGGCGGGCGGGCGCGGAGAGACGCGGGAAGCAGGGGCTGGGCGGGGGTCGCGGCGCAGCAGCCAGCGCAGCTAGCCCGGGGGTGGGGGCGCCGCCGCCTCCGCCGCCCAGCGCGCTCCGGGGTCGCCGGCCGCCTCCAGCACCCGCCGCGCCGCAGCTCCGGGACCGGCCCCGGCCGCCGCCGCCGCGATGGGCAACGCCGCAGCCGCCAAGAAGGGGAGCGAGCAGGAGAGCGGTGAGTGCCCGCGCGCGGCCTCGATCCCAGCCCGCGCCGCCAGCCCCCGGCCTGTCCATCACCGCCTGGGCCCTCCCCCTGCGGGGCCCCCCCATTCCTCTCCATTCGCCCCTCTGCACCCCTGCCTCCCGTCTGTCCGAGGCTCTGGGTCGCCAGGGCCCGCGGGGAGGGCTCCGTCACCGACAGGAGCTCCTTTTTTGCCGATGGCCTGCTGCCCCCCACTGCAAAGACCGTCCCCCCCACACACCCAGCTGTCACTGCCAACCATGGCACGTATGACCGCTTGGGCCCCACATGGGGCCCTGTCACCACCCCACCCCCTCCTTTCCTGGCCCCTCTCCCCAGATTCTGACCCCCCCTTCCCCAGTTCCTCACTCAACCTTTCCCACATGTAGGCCCCACTGCCCGCTGACCCTGACCCGGGGCTTCTTCAAGTTGTGGGTTTGCTGTGGGGGAGGGTCTCCCTTCCACCCGCAGGGGACCTTGGCCACTGGATGACCACACCCCTCCCCCCTCCCAGCCCCCGCCATCTTTCTCCTGCCCTTCCACTCTTCTTCACCTGACCACAGGGCCCCCCACGTCCAAGCCCACCCTTACCCTGCCCAGGCATTTCCCAGAGTCATCTCCATCGTTGTTTTTTCCCTTCTGTGTCACTTGGAAAGGGGGGGGGACACGACTAGGAGATCTTTCTGGGTCCCTCTGCCCCTCATCCTGTGACTCTGCCTCTCCGCTTGTGCGCCCTCCGCCAGCCAGGCAAGCGTCTGTCCCTGGCTGGGGTGGCAGACTGTTTGTGAACCTAGAGAATTGCTCCCATGCTCCCAAAGCCAAGTTTGCGCTGATCTTGCTGAGATGGATTGTGTCGTCTGTCCTGGTTTGGGGGCCGGGGAGGGGGGAGGCGGCAGAACCCCCTGCCATCTTCAGCCCTGCAATGAGCTCTAGGCTCCGTGGAGGGCCCTTCAATAAATGGATGTTTCACAACTGAGGCTCCGTCATTCACACAGTCCCCGGGGCTTCTCCACCGGCTCCTGGCTCCTGGCTGAAGATGCTGCGTCTGGGGTTAGCAGGGCCCGGTTCAGCTTGAACTGGAGTGGTAGGAAGGAGGCCTTGCGGGTTGGGGGAGGTAGCCAAGGAGAGTAATTGGGTGACATCTAGTGATTTGCTTTGCTGAGGGACAAACGGATTGTGTACGTACCCAGGGCTCAGCCAGAGGGAGGTGCGTTCTGCCCGCCGCCTCCCAAATGTGCTGGCCTTCTGCAGCCAGAGAGCGCAAGGAATTGTGTATTTAGAAATGCCTTCGGAAATGGGCTTTGGTCCCCTCTCCCATTCCTCTAGCTCCTAAGCGCTTGTCACTCCCAACTCAAAGCTGGACCTCCCCTAGAATTCGCTTACAGTTACCCAGAAATAGCTCTGAAAAGGGAGGCCATGTACAACCCTACCCTTCCCATTTCTTGGTCTCAACCCCCAGTGCGGTGGTCCCTGGAATGCCCCCTCCCAGAAGCTTTAAAAAGCCAGGAAGGCCCGGGACCTTCCTACCCTCCGAGGATCCACAAAGCAGAATTCAAAGTAGCAGGGCAGCCTTGAAGAGGCCTGAAATGTCACCAGTGGTCAGTGGACGGGGACGGAAGTGCCTGTAGTTAAGTGCTTGATGACAGAGGAGCAGGTGGGTAGTGTCCAAAAAAGGTCTGGGCAAGAGCTCGGAGGGGACAAGGCAGAAGGGGAGGGACCAGGCCCCCAGCAGGTGAGGCCGGACGGGAAGCGGAAGGTAGAGAGGCAGCCAGCTATATATTGTGGTGGCTTGGTTGAAAGTTAGGGAGATGACATAGTCCTGGAAAACCTTCAAGCATATCAAACGCTTGCGGTGGGGGGTGGAAAGCCACATAGGGAAAAGGATCCCAAGAAAAAGATCAGAGGCTCCGGAAGGTACTGCTAATTCTCTCAGCACGCCGGCCAGACACTCCGGCGAATGATCGCAAAGAAACAGAGCTGCTATTCATTGGGCATCCTAGGATGTGCCTGGCTAAATGGTCTCCGTAGACGTATCTGGCTCTGGTAATTTTCATAATGGGATGTTATCTGACTTTTCCAAAGGAGCCATCTGAGTTTGACGTGCATGGTGTCACAGAGGCAGTAGTCACATCCAGATCCCTCTATCAGCAACCTTCTTGCACCCTAGACTTCTCCAGCTCAGACGTTCTTAAGTTTAAGTCATTCGCAAGCTGGGCGCAGTGGATTGCACCTGTAATCCCAGTGACTTGGGAGGCAGAGACGGGAGGATCACAAGTTTGAGGCCAGAGGCAGCCTGCGTAACTTAGTGAGACCTTGTCTCAAGATAAAAAATTTAAAAATGGACTTGGAGTACAGCATAGTGGCGGAGCACTTGCAAAGCATACAGGAGGCCTTGGGTTCCAACCCCCAAGTATGGCCAAAAAAAAAAAAAAAAAAATCCCAGATTTTTATTCCATTTATTCACACTTTCTTAACTTAAAATAATAAAAGCCAGCCAGGCATGGTGGCTCATGCCTGTAGTCCCAGCGACCCGGGCAGTGGAGGCAGGAGAATCACAGGTTCGAGACCAGAGGCAGCCTGTGTAATTCAGTGAGACCTTACCTCCAGAGAAAATACAAAAAACAGTTGGGGGTGCAGTCCAGTGGTAGAGCCCTTGCAAAGTACGTGTGAGGCCCTGGGTTCAACCCCTAAGTATCACAAATAATAACAATAACAATAATAATAGTAAAAGTCGGGTGCAGGGCTATGTGTCCATAGCCCCAGCTACTAAGCAGGCTGAGGTAGGCGGATTACTTGAGCTAGTATTCAAGGCCAGCCTGGGCAACACAATGAGACCCCCATATCAAAAAAATCAATTAACCCAGTGCAGTGATACATACCTGTAATCACATAACTCAGAAGGGTAAGGCAGGAAGATCATGAGTTCAAGGCCAGCCTGGGCTACATAGCAAATTTGAGGCCATCCTCGCCTGCATGGAGAGACTCTGTGTCAAAAAAAGAAAAGAAAAAGAAAAATCTCAGGTGCTGTGGCACACGCTGTAATACCAGCAATGCAGGAGGAAGAGGCAGGAGGATGGCAAGGTGGAGGCCAAAGACAGCCTGCGCAACTTAGTGAGATCCTGTCTCAAGATAAAAAATAAAAAAGAAGCGGCTCAGGAGGCGGAGGCAGGAGGATCGCAAGTTGGAGACCAGAGGCAGTCTACGTAACTTAGTGAGACCCTGTCTCAAAAAGTAAACAAATAGGCTTGGGGGTTCAGTTCAGTGGTCCAGCATTTGCAGAGCATGCAAGCGTGAGGCCCTGGGTTCAACCCGCAGTACCACAAAAAACAAAATTAATTAATTAATGAGTTTTTAAAAATAATTTTAAAAAGAGGCTAGGGGTGCAGCTCAGTGGTAGAGTACTTGCCTAGCATGCATGAGGCCCTGAGTTCAGCCTCCAGAGCTGGTGGGGGGAAAAAAAGCTTAAGAAAGATATTTAAAATTAAATAATAAAACGTTTACTCGTGTGTGTGTGTATGTGTGTGTGTGTGTGTGTGTATTGTTGTTGTTGTTAGATGCCGTCAAGTTGGTATTCGACTCATAGCGACCCTCATAGGGTTTTCAATGGCTGACTCTTTCGGGATTGCCTTGGGAGTGGATTGCCAGGTCCTTCTCCCATTTTTGTGGTGCTGGGAATTGAACTCAGGACCTCAGAGACTGCAGCGCAGTGCTCTACCAACTGAGCTAAATCCCAGCCCATACACACACACACACACACACACACACATACATATATATGTTCAGAGGTCATAAGCTATTGTCCCTTCCTAAGCAATAACATAAGTGAAATCATGGGATTGTTATAATAGTTACGTTCTCTCTGATACACATTAAAATACAGTGTATCTAGATAAAGGAAGCCTCTTTAAAAGAATTTCATATTCTGCCAGTGGGAACTTGCCCCAGTTTGGAAAACTCCTGAAGCCATACCTCCTCCCAGGGAAGGAAACCCCTCTTTGCTTCCAAGCTCTCTGCTTCTGAGAGGATGGAGCGAAATGAGATTTGCCCTCTTCTAACCAGGGTGGGGCAGGGGCAGGGGCAGTAGCCGCGCCAGCCTGCAGGGGGCACCTGCATTTCATCTGCCAGCTGCCAGCCTGGCTGGGGTCAGGAAGATGCCCAAGCCTTAGTGGGTACTGGTTAGGCAAGCAGCAGCCTTATGAGTGTTACCTCTGTGCCAAGGCAGGACAGGGTCTGCCGTCTGCTTCCCAGGAGGTGAAGGATCTAGACTCAGCAGAGCAGAGCGGGACGCGGGGAGTCTGTGCTCAGAGATGGCATCGCCACTTGCTGGGGCCAGAATAAGAAGCTGAGAGAGCAGAGAGGAAAAGCAAACCCCAGCCCTAGCCGGGCTGGACGCTCCCAGGCCGGCCAGCCAAGTGGGGCTCAGGTCTTGGCTGGCACTGGCTAAAGACTCCCCTGGGAATTCATCCACAGGGGAAGAGGCAGAGCTGGTAAGAAAGAGCCACCCCAAAGCCCCTCAGGCTCCACGGACAAAGCAGATCCAGGCACTGAGACAAAACAGAGGTGGCCCCCACAGGTCCCTGGATGGGACGAACTGTTGCCCCTCTCACATCCTATGGTGACTCAAGAGGGTCAAACCCTTTCTGTTCCTTGACAGTTGGATGGGTGCCCAAGAGAATCCCGCAGGGTGGCTTTGTCCTCTCCTCAGTGAGGCCAACAGAAGTCCCAAGGGTCCTGTGTGCCCCTTCACAGCACCCACTGGCCTGCAGGTTGGCTTTGTCGTCTTGCTCCCACCCCTCGACTCCCGGGCTCCCCCTTCAGGCAGGGCTGTGGGGCTGGGCAGCTGAGCTGGTGTGGCAGGTCTCATGAGCCTTGCCAGCCACCGTAGTCCTGGTGCCCTGCGAGGGAGACTGAGTGATGGCTTCCAACTACAGCGATGGTGAGGCTGAGCTCTGTTGCTATAGCAACTTCCAGGCACTCTCTGCCCCTCAAGCCAGGGAGGGGCTGCAGTTGAGTTTGGGGGGAGCAGGGGCAGAGGAGGAATTTGTGGACCCCTGGCTGGCGCTGGCAGCCCTTCTCTTACCAACACCCCTGGGCTGTGGGGCTTGGGGAAGGAGCTCAGGGGCATGAATGGCCAGTTCACAGATGGTGGCATGGGCTACCCGCCGTGGGGGCTCCAGCTCAGCCAGGGGCTCTGGGGTGGCCCAGCCCAGTGTTGGGGCTCAGCTCAGAATAAAGATTGGTCCAGCTCAGACTGGACGATGGTCCAGCTCAGTGTTGGGGTTCAAAACAGACCGAGGGGGATCATCCAGCCTAGCGTGGAGGTCCAATCAGAACAGGGTTTGGTTCAGTCCAGTATCGGGGGTCCCGCTCAGATTTGGGGGTGATGCAGCTCAAAACAGGGGATCCAGGCTAGACTAGAGGAACCAGCCAGCCCAGAACAGGACTCCCAGCCCAGGCTGGCCAGCCCTGCCTCGAGTCCTCAGGACTGCTGGGTTTGGGGAGGGAAGAAGGTCAGAGATTCTTGTCTGGGGTCAAACTCTTAAGGCTGAGCTCCTCCAGACAGAGCCCCCCAGACCCCTCGCCCAGCAACCCCCCACTTGAATCCAGGGTGAGTTTCTAGATTTCTGCCTCCTGCTGTGGCCCTCACTTTTCAACTGCTGTCTGAGTTTTTTGGATTTTTGTTTGTTTGTTTGTTTGTTTAATTCTCTGTGACCAAATAGAATCCAGACCAGAGTGGAGGCTGGCGGCCTCCCGAGGTGGAGATGCAGGCAGGGGGGCCTCAGGCTTCCCTGGCCCCCAGCTGCCTGGGGTCCCCTCCTCAGCCACTTCCTATTGTAAGCAGGGACCTCGGGGCCCCAGGTGCTCTCAGGGAGGCAGCCATGGACCCTCCACTCCTTTGGCGAATCTGGGAAGAAGGAAGAGCGTGGTCAAGGCCGCCTTCCCCTCCTCCATCCCTTGGTTGACCTGTTGGTTTCCAGTTTGGACTTTGATGGCCTAGAGCAGAGCCAGGCACGGGGCAAGGTTTGACAGGTGCCCAGGGCACCCTTCACCCCTCCTCCCCCTCTCAGGAGCAACACAAAGAACCACACGTGCTGTGCCCGTTTCTCCCTCAGGGTGTCAGGACTTGGGGGCTCCACGTTGAAGAGGAGCTCAAGGGAAAAGATGGGATGGCTCCTGTCACCGTCCCTCCGCCCCCCTGTCTCTCTCTCCAGCTGTTCTTTCAGCTAATTAATGAGCTTTGGGGCTTCTCTGGCCCTCGGGGAGTCGCTGGCTGTTGCCTGAGCCGGGGCCTTAACTCCTTGTCCTCTGCCCCGTGGGCACGGCCCTGGGCACACTGGCTGGGGCCGGCCCCACACCCACGGAGCAAAGCAGGGCCTGGCACCCCTGGAGCCGCGGAAGGCCCTGGAAGAGGAAGTTGGCTTTAGCACCCTGCGCAGGGGCAGGCAGGCTGGCCAAAGGGGACTCCCTCCGGAGACTCTTCCCGCCTCCCGCTGCCAAGGAGCGCCCTTGTAGACCTCGGCCAGCCAGGAGCAGGTAGCTTTAAGTGCCTCTGTGGCAACCAGCTCCGCCTCCCCGGTCCCCTGAGCCCTGCCCAAGGAAGCCGCGAGGAGACTCTGCGTTTTCCCTGCTGCCCAGCAAAGGGAAGAAGAGGCCGGGGAGAGCCCAGCGCGGCCTGTGATGGAGCTGGGGTCAGGCGGCGGCCAGGGTGGGGACTTGGAGATCACCTTCCAGCTGTGGCTCCAGCTGTTCCTCTGGGCCCACCTGGCAGTCCGCCTCCTGGGCTACCTGCGCCGCGCCTTCCGGGGGCCTAAGCCACAGCCAGCACCCTGAGCCTCTCGGATCCCACATCACCTCGTGCCACACAGCCCCCGTGCCACCCTGTGCTGGGAGAGGTAGGAATCGGAGATGAGTGTGGGGGCTCCTGGTGGAGGTCCCCCCGCCACCTGCCTTATCCCTGTTTCCCTATCTGTTCCTCCTGGCATGGTCCTCTGGGCCCTGGCTCCAAATCGGACAGGCCAGCAAGCCCATAGTGGCACCAGCAGGAAGACAGCCTGGGCTCTCCCGCGCACTGAGGACCAGCACAGGGTGGCCGTAGGGAGGAGGCTCCCTGGGGAGCCTCTGGTGGCGCTTGGGCGCTAGCACGCAGGCAAGCCCACCGAGTCGGGGAGGCACAGGGGGAGACAGCAAGAGCAGGGAGAAGCGGGCCCGGGCCTGGCTCCTGTCTGTCTGCCCGGGTGGGGGAAGATAGAGTCCCATGAGGGTACCGGCCGTGGCTGCCATCCCCGAGTCCAGAGTTCAAGGTGACTTGTTTGAATCTGTCCCAGGAAAGTACTGGGGTTATTTGGGTTTTATTTATTTATTTATTTTTGGTGTGTTTTTGTTTTGTTTTTGTTGTTTGTTTGTTGTACTTGAAGGCCGAACCCAGGGCCTCACACAGGCTTTGCAAGCTCTCCACTTCCAGGCCATTAGGCCATTTTTTAATTTCTTTATTTTGAGACAGGGTCTCCCTAAGTTTGCCTGCAGCCATAGCCCTGTGGCATCCAATCCCATCAGATCTCGGAAGCTAAGCAGGGTCGGCCTGGTTAGTCTTTGGATGGGAGACCACCTGGGAACACCAGGTGCTGTAGGCTTGGGAGAAGGACCCAGCAACGACTCCCCAAAAATCAATCCACCATTGAAAACCCTATGAACAGCAGAGAGGCGCTGACAATAGTGTTTCGCCTGTTGCTATGAGTCGGATACAAACTCCACGGCACCTAACAATAACTCCCTAAGTTGCGTCGGCAGCCTCTAGCCTCAACCTCGTGATCCTCCTGCCTCCACCCGTCCCCCCAAACCCCCTTGTGGCTGGCATTACAGGGGAATGCCGCTGCGCCCGGCTCCCAGGATGGTGTCATGTGGTGGAAATGTCCTGCCAGTGAAAGCATTGGGTGTGTGCGGCCCCCAAGCTCAGAGCCATCTCATGGGGCCGCTTGCTGACCCACCCAAGCACCAGCCTAGGACCTCTGGCCCTTCGTTGCCTGTCCCCCACCCCCTGATCACCCTTGGCAGAGCCTTCCTGGCCAGGGAGCTGTCTTCTCTCTGCCACCTTTCCATTTCCGCGAAGGGCTCTTCTTTCTGGATGCCGTGGGAGAGCCTTGGGCCGGTAGGGAGCAGTGGTAACCACGCGTGAGGCTGTGTTAGGGTTCCCAGCGGGCTGAGGACAAGCGAGGTCAAAGTGCGAGTGTGCAGGGCCCCTTGGGGTGGCAGCCATCCCAGCAACATCAGGGGGTGAGGACAGTCAAGGCCACAAACCACCCTCCCCGCATCGCACGCGACCGGTGCTAAAACCAGTGACGGAGCGGTGGGGAAGGAGTTAATCTCAGGGGCAGCGAGTCCAGCAGGTGATCTCAGGCCTGAAGGGTCTTCTCTTCTATACGGTGGGGAGAGCCAAAGGTCCATCCCGGCAGGACCAGGATTAAGCACCGAACACCCTCGACACAGGGCTGGTGCGCAGGGAACGGGACCCAGCCGCTCGCAGTGGTTACAAGGACGAGTCTGTGATAGCGGGGCCCGTCAGGCCGCACGGTTGAGATCCAAGCGGTGGCGCACGCCTGTGATCCCAGCAACTCGGGAGGCGGAGGCAGGAGGATCGCAGGTTCGAAGCCAGACGCAGCCTGCGCAACTTAGTGAGACCCTGACCCAAAATAAAAAACAGGCTGGGGCGCAGCCCAGCAGTAGAGCACTTGCAAAGTATGTGCGAGGCCTCGGTTCAGCCCCCGAGTACCAGGGGGCAAAAAAACATAAAAAGGATTTGAGCGCTCAGTCTGCAGGTGCGGCTCCGTAGTAGGGCCCCAGCCCAGCATTGGCCCTGGGCTCTATCCCCAGCACTGCAAAAAAAAAAAAAAAAAAAAAAAGGAAGGAAAAAGATTTGCTCACTCAGCCAGGTGGCCGTGACTCATGCCGTAATTCCAGTGACCTCAGGAGGCAGAGGCAGGAGGATCACAGGGCTGAGGCCAGAGGCAGCTTGTACAACCTAGGGAGACCCTGTGAATGGGGGCTTGGGGTACGGTTTGCCGAGTGTGTGCAAGGCCCTGGATTCAACCCTCAGTACTGGGGTAAAAAGGAAAAAGAAAAAAAAGATAGACTGGGCATGGTGGCACATGCCTATAATCCCAGCACCTGGGGGGCTAAGACAAGAGAGTTTGAGGCCAGCCTGAGCTCAATAGCAAATTCTGGGCCAGCCTCGGCTATGTAAGTAGACCCTGGCGCAGAAAAAATGATGAAAAGAAATCGGAAAGGATTTGCATTTTCAGTGGACCCTCTTGTATTTTCTGCCTAAGTTTTGAAAAACATCTAAACACAAAATGAATAGCTGACATTTCTATGGCACGACCCCTCTGTGCTGGCCCGTTGTCCAACCCCTTTTGCCAAGATGAACTCATTCGCTCCTCCCCAGCACCCTGCAAGGCCCTTGCTCTTGCAGTCCTCATTCTGCAGGTGAGAAAACATGAGGCTCAGAGAGGGGAGGTCAGTTGTGCAAAGTGGCACAGCTCATCAGAGACCAGACAGGAGATCGGGGCTCAGTCCCTGAGTCCTGGCCTTGGGTGGCATGGGCCCTGGCCGACGCATGTCGGTCAGGACTGGGGTGAGTGGAGGTGGGCCGGCCTGGCCACCCCTGTCAGACCCTGGCACTTGGTCACTCTGCTGGGCTATCATCGTTTGCTGTGCGTGGCCATGGCTGTCTTGATGCCTCAGTTTCTCTGGCTGTTCACTGGCAAGAATGGCTAGAAGGAAGGTTGGCAAGCGAGTCAGATGAGACTGTAGGTGAAGCAGGTGGCCAGGGCCCGCGGTGGCTGCCGTGTTAGCCGGACGGGACGGTGGCTCCAAGGCACTGTGTGGCCCACACAGGGTGGGCACCGGGCGAGGCCTGCCCTGCGCCAGCTCTGGAGCGAGGGCCCTGCGATCGATTGGCAGAGGCCAGTACCGGGCCAGCTGGGGGCCAAGGTGACAGCTGAGCCCCCCCAGGGCGCCTGCCGCCCGAGCCCCTGAGGCCTCCGCCCTGGGCTGGGCCTCCCCAGAGAAGGGGCTGGAGGAGCAGCCAGATCCGAGGGCTATAAATACCTCGGCCGGCTGGCGTCGGCCCTGGCCGAGGAATGTCGCTCAGAGCTGGGGCCAGTGGGGGTGGGCTGGCCGGGGCACTCTTTCAGTCCCCCTGGAATGACCCCTGAGCCTCCGGGCACCCCATTTTGGATGGGTCAGAGGCTGCATCCCACCTCTCTATAGTAAGGGGGTGCCCAAGTCAGCCCTGCCCCCATGCCCCCCGTAAGTTTTCTTCAGGCCAAGCTCGGGCACCCAGAGGCCCTGGGAAAAGTTCAGGCTCTGCCGGGCGCGGTGGCGCACGCCTGTAATCCCCACGGCTCGGGAGGCGGAGGCAGGAGGATCGCAAGTTGGAGACCAGAGGAAGTCTGTGTAACTTAGCGAGACCCTGTCTCAAAAAGTAAAAAAATGGGCTGGGGGTGCAGCTCAGTGGTCCAGCACTTGCAGAGCATGCAGGTGCGAGGCCCTGGGTTCAACCACCAGTACCAAAAAAAAAAAAAAAAAAGAAAGAAAAGAAAAGAAAGAAAGAAATCCCTTCCCAATGATTTTGGAGGCTAAGGCAGGAAGATCGCAAGTTCGAGACCGGAGGCAGTCGGCATAACTTAGCAAGACCCTGTCTCAAAAAGTAAAAAAAAAAAAAATGGGCTGGGGGTGCAGGTCAGTGGTTCAGCACTTGCAGAGCATGCAAGCGCGAGGTCCTGGGTTCAACTCCCAGTACCAAAAAAAAAGGGGGGGGGGGAAGTTCAGGCTCTGGGTTGAGGCAGCTGAACCCCACTTTCCACCGATGTGAGAAAGGCGGGTGTCTCCCCAGAAAGAGCCCGAGCCTGCCCTGGCTGGAAGTTCTGTCTGACCCACCTCTGTCTCCCTTGCAGTGAAAGAGTTCTTAGCCAAAGCCAAAGAAGACTTTTTAAAAAAATGGGAAAATCCCGCGCAGGTAAGGCCTTCAGGGGGGCCAGAGCCCCGGGAGCGGGGAGCTTTTGGGCCCTTGACCCCAGGACTGTGCCCCTGGCCCCTGGCCCCATAGCTAAATTCCAGGGCCCCCCGGGGGGCTCCAGACCTGCCCCCATTCACTCCCTGCTCACCCGCCCATGACCCCAGACCTCCCCTGCAGGTCCCCCACCCCACTGCACTCTTCCACTGGCCACCCCTGGCTCCGACTCAGCTGCGTGCGAGTCCCGGGCCCCAGGGTAGGGCCCGATCTGGCCCCTGCCACCCTCTGGGGGGCAACATCCTCTCCCACACCCTTGCCTCCTCCCCCACTGTCACTCCGCTGGCTCCCCACGCTCCCCTCTGCCCACGGTTCGGGATGCCCCAGAGCCCTGCCCAGCGGGCCGCGAGGAGAACCCATCCCTGACTGCAGCCCCGCCTCGCCCGCAGAACACAGCCAGCTTGGATCAGTTTGAGCGAATCAAGACCCTCGGCACGGGCTCCTTCGGGCGCGTGATGCTGGTGAAGCACAAGGAGACCGGGAACCACTACGCCATGAAGATCCTGGACAAACAGAAGGTGAGCCGGCCCCGCCCACAGCGCCGGATCGCCGCCCCCGAGCGCCTGCAGGGGTCTCACCGCCACACTTGCGCCTGCCAGGGGCCGCGTGGCGCACCGGCTCCGCGCTAGTGACTCACGGCGTAGACGTGGTATTAGGTATTCTAAGTCAGCTGGGCCTGTGGCCGATCCCATCAGATCTCGGAAGCTGAGCAGGGTCGGCCTGGTTAGTCCTAGGATGGGAGACCACTTGGGAACACCAGGTGCTGGAGGCTTGGGAGAAGGACCCAGCAACCCACTCCCAAAAATCAATCCACCATTGAAAACCCTATGAATAGCAGAGAGGCACTGACAATAGTGTTTCGCCTGTTGTACATAGGGCGGCTGTGAGTCGGACACCCACTCGATGGCACCTAACAACAAGTCATCTAGAGATGATTTAAGGTCTAACAGGCTGGGCACGTAGCTCAGGGGTAGAGCAGCTGCTGGGCATGCTTGAGGCCCTGCGTTCTGTCCGCGGCACCACAAAAAAAAAAGTAAAGTGGAAGCAGGACACGCATAGGTTCTACGCAAATACAGTGCCATTTTATATGTGGGACTTGAGCATCTTTGGAGTGTGTTATCTGCCAGGGGATCCTGGAAGCAATCCCCTGTAGCTACCGAGGGACATCTGTATTCCTCAAGACCCCAGAGTGTGCGAAGCCCAAGGACTAGAAGGGCCTGGTACCGCCCTCCCACGGCCAAGCCCTGAGACCAGCCACGGATGGTGCCGCGCCAGACACTCCAGCTGCAGAGAGGAGGCCCTGGATGTTTCTGTGGACGCTCATTCCGTAAAGATTTTTTGTGGGTGGAACCCAGGGCCTCCTGCAGATTCTGCAAGTGCTCTACCGCTGTGCTGCACCTGCAGGCATTTTTGTTTGTCTGGAGTCAGGGTCTCACTGAGTTGGGCAGGCAGCCTCTGGCCTCGAATGCATGATCCTCCTTCCTCAGCCTCCCAAGTCACTGGGATTACAGGCGTGCACCGCCGTGCCAGCTCATTCCTTAAAAAAGGTTTGTGAGGCTCTCCTTGAAGCTCGGCACTGCTGTGGAGCACAAATCACAGAAGTTACTTTGTTTAATTTACGTTTGTGTGTGACAGGGTTGCGGAAGATGGAACCTGGGCCTCATACATGATAGGCAAACACTGTACCACTGAGCTTCACCCTCCTCGCCCGTGAAACTCATTTTAACCCCCCGCCTTTTTTTTTTTTTTTTTTTTTTTTTTTTGCCGTACTGGGGGTTGAACCCAGGGCCTCCCACCTGCATGCTTTGCAAGTGCTGGACCACTGAGCTTCACCCCCAGCCCATTTTTTTACATTTTTTGGAGACAGGGTCTTGCTAAATTACACAGATTGCCTCTGGTCTCGAACTTGCGATCCTCCTGCCTCCGCCTCCCGAGCCCTGGGATTACAGGCACCTGGCACCCCTTTTTCTTTTATGTTAAGCCAGTGGATCTGCAGTAACCACTCCCTTCTCTGTTACCAGTGTAACAGGTGTGTTTTGGTTTATTTGTTTTTGAGACAGAGTCCCACTTCGTAGCTCCCACTGGCCTCAAACTTGAGATTCTCCTGCCTCAGATTCCTAAATGCTAGGGATACAGGCATTTTTCTCACGCTAAAGTATCTTTGAAATCCACTGTACATTTTACACTAACGATACTAACCTCTCTTTAGATGGTCAGTTTTTGTGGAAAGATGAGAAAAAGCAGAGAAATTGAAAAAGCAAATTCACATATCCATGTGTTTTTTTTCCCCATATATGCTTAAAAGTTATTCAGAAGGGTTGAGAATATAGCTCGGTGGTAGACGCTTGCTTAGCATGCTTGAGAACCTGGGTTCTGTCCCCAGGACCAAAAAACAAAAAATTATCCAGTACCCATATGTTTTAATTTTTGTTTTGTTGTTGCTGCTGTTAGGTGCCAGCAGGTCGGGTCTGACTCAGAGCAACCCAATGTACAGCAGAACGAAACCCTCCCCGACACTGTGCCGTGCTCAGCACTGTGTCGGTGCTTCTAAGCTATTCATAGGGTTTTCAATGGCTGATTGTTTCAGGATTGTTTCAGAAGTGAGTTGCCGGGGCCTTCTCCCATTTTTGTGGTGCTAGGGATCAAACCCAGGGCTCCAGAGACCGCAAAGTGGCACTCTACCAACTGAACTAAACCCCAGCCCCAATTTGCATTTTAGATACTTAAAATTTTCAGTTTAGTTCCCTGGCCGACCAGCCACATTGCAAGGGTAGCAACTGCACTTGACAGCTGGGTGTAGACCCTGAGGATACAGCTGTGTGGCCAGAGGAAAGAACCCACACACAGTTCACCACTAACCAAGGGCCAAGCTGCTTGTTTGTGACATAGCAGCCTCATATTAACCAGCTGTGTGCTCTTGGGCAAGTCACTTGCCCTCTCTGTGTTGGAGCTTTCAATGTGGCATGATCCCAGCAAGTCCGTCTCTGGGCTTCTGTTACAATTAAATAAGAGAGAACATGGCTTGGGGGTACGGCTCGGTGGTAAAGAACCTGCCATCCCCAGTACCGCCAAAAAAGGAAAAGAAAGAAAAAAGCGTTTGCCTAGGTAAAGGGAAACCAATTTCTAAACCCCTCACACTTCCTCCTTCCCATTTCAGCTGAGCTGCCTCTTCCTCCAGGAAGCCCCCTCTGATTCCCCAATCCCGAGACTGTCCCAGGAAGCTCACCTGGGCATTCACAGGCCCCAAGCTTCCCGCACCCTGGCTCCAACATCCCCAGCCGGTCTGTGTACCCTCCAAGGACCAGCAGCCCCTGCCCTCCTCCTTACGGTGTCCTCAGCACGCAGACGGTTCTGGAACCAGCCCAGCCCCAGCACCCCTAGTTCTGGCCCGGGTGGGGAAGTGAGGCCCCGCTCACGCCCGCCCCTCTCTGCCCGCCCCCAGGTGGTGAAGCTGAAACAGATCGAGCACACCCTGAACGAAAAACGCATCCTCCAAGCTGTCAACTTCCCGTTCCTGGTCAGACTTGAGTTTTCCTTCAAGGTAGGGGCCCAGCCATCAGTGGCAGCCCGTGGGCCGGGGGTCAGGGACAGCCAGTGGGTGCCTACTTCCGGGGAGGAAAGAGACCCGGGAGGGGCAGGCTGGGCTCCAAGGCCCCCGGCGGCAGTGCCTGAGCTGGCCAGGTCCTCGTTGGACAACGCTAGGCAGCTCCCCAGCCTCGATGACATCCCGCAGACTCACCACCCCGGCCCACCGCCAGGCGCACAGACTGCCACTAGGGAGCCAGAGCCCAGCCCTGGGCTCCCAAGCGCCAGAGGCCTCAGCTCCCTGACTGAGCCTCGGGTTTTTCCATCTGTAAGATGGGAACCACAGCTGTCCGCACCTGGTGCAGTTGTCTTGATAGTGCCCAGCACGTCCCAGCGCCCTCTCTCAGCTCTCGCAGGTGCCGCTGAAGCCACGGCTCAGAAAGCCTGGTAAAGCCACTCGGGGCCAGTGGTTACCAGAGCCCACACCCTATGCGGAAGAAAGCAGGGCCGGGTGCTGAGGGACCCTGTACCCGGCTCAATGTCTGTGGCTGCCACTGTGAAATTCAGGACTTTTTTTTTTTTTTGCATTAAGCATTGAACCCACAGCCTCCTGCATACTTTTTGCAAGTGTGTGACCACTGGGCTGCACCCCCCAACCCCTTCTTAATTTTTTATCTTGAGACAGAGTCTCATGGAGTTACTCAGGCTGCTTCTAGCCTTAAACTTGCGATCCTCCTGCCTCGGCCTCCCAAGTCGGTGGGATTACAGGTGTGCGCCACCGTGCCCAGCTTAATAATTTCTTTCTTTCTTTTTTTTTTTTAGAGACAGGGTCTCTGCCTAGCCCAGGCTGTTCTTTAACTTGCTGTCCTCCTGCCTCCACCTCCCTAGTGCTAAGATTACAGGTGTGTACCACCACCCCAAATTTCCTGCAGCCATAGCCCTGTGGCATCCGATCC
>VMDO01007508.1:35574-90846 GCA_007922755.1 Pedetes capensis | reverse complement strand
TAGTTTATGGAACCAAAAGCAATGTAACAGTTGCACAATGGAAATAGTAAAAGCCTCATTACTCTCTACCACACCAACATTTATAAAGGGAAAAATAAAAATAAGAAAATAAAAGTTTATCATATGGAAAAAGAAGTAACTATGAAATATTTCATGAAATCAACATTGTCTGCAATTACTGTCTAGTTAGATGGTACTTTCAATGCTATTCTAGCCTTTAAAACATGTAGAAGACAACTTCCATTTACTCATTTATTTTATATGTGTACCTTTGTAAGTAATATTCCTCACTTTACCAATGAAGAAACTCAGAAAACTTGTTTTTATTTTGAATTCCACATAAAGGTCTTTGTACACATACATGAAAATATAATTGATATTTCATAAAAAATAACCTGTGTAACAATATTTCCACATACTTAAGCTAACTGGCCTCTTTGCTTTTATAGATTTATTGACAATTTAAAGTTTATCCTTTTCTGTATTTCACATGTTCTATAATGAATGTACACTCCAAAGTAATGCTTAAAAAAAATTCTTACCATACATGCTTGACTCAGCCGATATTCCATAGTTAATACTTCCTGCAAGGTCTTTGACGATCCCTCTGTAAGTTGCCTTAGTGTGATTTTTAGAGATGTTGGAGACATTTTATCTATTACCTTTTGGAGGGAAAATTCTAGTTTTAGCACAATAACTTTATTGTCTATATTAGGTGAATTTGTATGTAAACTGTATTAAAATGTGCCCCTTAAAATTCCTTTCTAATGCCAAAGACTCATAAAAGATTATACCTTAGCCTAATACTGCCAAAGAAACAAACAAAATTTTTCTAATCTGTTAAAAAAACAAAACAGATCATTTCACAAGTGGAATGAATTCTGTACCTATAACTTAAGAAATCTACGTTTGGAATTTGCCTGGCATAAATTATGATCTCAACTAGCTAAGCAAACAGAGATTACACTTAAAGAAAATGAATACACACATTACAAACCACTAATATTCACAGAGAAAACTATCTTACAATGTCAAGAAAGGCAAGGGTAGAAATGCAGTAGTTCTCCCTTTCCATTATGTGACTCTAAGGAAGTATCTTAAATGAACTAGACTCCTCACCCATAAATAAATCCACTTACCTTCAAAGCAAGGGAAAACAATTCATGATATTATGCAGCACTCTACTACAGTATTTAAATATTTAATAAACTAAGAATTGTACATCTGACTCCTCAGCTACAGTGCTATGCCATTTGTTTTGAATTTAAAGATGGTATTACTAGGGTTCCAAAACACATCTGATAGTGACTACCTGTGTACACTTGTGTATATGCTGTGTATATCTGAGGTCTGTGCTTTCCTTTCTAACTACAACATATAGTTCTCAGGCTTATCATTGGAAGATTGTCTCAAAGGTTTAAATTTTACCTTGTGAATTCAAAAAAATCTCTACTTCAAGATCCCACATTCTTTGTAATATCCTCAAGTCTGGCCAACAGACTCAAGGAAGCCCACTCCCAAAATAGTCATCAAAGACCCTATGAATAACAAAGAAGCACTGACATAGTCCTGGGCATGGCACAGTTTCAAGGTGTATTTTGTTTTGTTGAACACAGGGTCACTATGAGTTGGACCCTACTTGGCAGCACCTAACAACAACAACATTAATTAGAACGACTCTATCAAGTAGGAGTCAGGGTTGACTGAAGGGCTTCAGAGATATGCCCCTACTCTCCCTCTCATTCACTATGTGTTCTTAGAAAATGATCTTCAAAGGTTTGTTCCTCTATAAATAAGGATGACATGTATAACATTCTCTTAAAGCCTAGGTTCTGTCATATTTAACCTCAAAACAAGGAACCTATAATAATTTCATGTCAACTCAACTGGCTCATGGGATACCCAGATAACTGACTAAACATTATTTTGGGGTATATCTGGATAAGATTAGCAATCGAATTTACGGACTGAATAAAGCAGATGACCCTTCCCCATGTGGGTGGATAATATCCAGTCCACTGAGGGCCTGAATGAAACACAGGTGGAAGATTGGAGTAGGACTCTCCCTGCCTGACTCCTTGAGCTGGCACATCAATCTCCTCAGGCCTTCAAATATGGACTGGAATCAATGCCACTGGCTCTCAGTCTCTCAGACTTTCAAATTACACTATCAACTATCCTGGGTTTAGAAGTGGTACAGTTGTTATGCTTCCATTTAAGTGTATGATTCAGTTGGAAATATATATGGTGCAAGGTAAGAGTCATGTTCCTTCCCCTACCCTTGCATATGAATATATAGTTGTTCTAGAACCATGTGTTGAAAAGGCCATGTTTCCCCCACTGAATTGCCCTGGAGTCCAGAGCACTCTTTAGTGTTAAGAAAGCTGTGAACCTTCTGGTTGGTGGGAAAGTGAACTCCCCTCAGGCCTGAATGAGCCTTGTTACTCACTCAGCTCACTGCTCTCTTGTAGTTCTTTCCTTGGTCTTGTGGAATTTTGCCTGAAACATGTACAGACCAATATTCTGGAAATTCCTCCAGAAAGAACGCTAAAGCAATTTTTGTTTCCCTTCTCTCAGGGAAACAAAGAGTTATTTCATATATTTTGCCCAGTTTTCTAGTTCTTTACAACAGGAGAATGATTCCTGTTGCAGTGACTTCTTCATGAATGAAAGCCTGCTACTACTTTGAAATAGTATATGAGCAATTCTCATAGCTTACAGAAAGATTAGTGACTTTTTCAGGCTTAATTTCTCTTTTTACTATTTTGCTCCTTCTTAAAATCTATGCTCTATCTATCATTCTTAAATTGTCTTATTTTCTCCTTATTTTTCAGTATATACATTCTTTAGAGAGTCCTGTCATATTCTTGTATGTTAACTTTGGCAAGGATAAAACTGGGTTTCATTTACTCTTCACAAAATGAGTACTTTTAAATTAAACAAATATACAAATTTCACATTGGTAATTGTAAACAAAAAGTCTTGAAGAATTATGAGCCTTCTAGTAATACAAAAGGAACTTACACGCCCTCTATGCCTTTAATACATCAGACTATCCTTTATTAACAGTGAAGAAAATACCTGAATGGGTAAACGCAACACTGGTTTCCCTGGCTGTTCACTCGGGACCACCTTCTTGGATATGAACAGGAACCACTACTTCTTGTTCCTCTGTCTCTCTGGCCATGGACTTCACTGCCTAGCCCTCCTAAAGACTGCTGATTTATTGAGATCTTCTTTCTGGATTTAGTGTCCTTACTGAAGGTTGAAGGGGAGGAAAGAAGACTCAATTTCTTCTATGCCTGCTCCTTTCATTTTTTTCTCTATCTTATAATTCCAGAGACATATCCAAAGACACAGATATATCTGTCAAAACAGACAGTCTCATTAGCAGGAAAGGGATTCAAAAGAGAGAGCACCAGCCTAGGATATAGCTCAGTGGCAGAGTACTTGCCTAGCACATTCCAGTCACTAGGTTTGATCTCCATCCCTGACAAAATGTTGTGTGTGTGTGGGGGGGGGGGGGTAGACACAAGCACACTTCCTATAACAACAACAAAGAAAAAACTGAAAACCTGATTTAAAAGTGGCCGGAAGACTTGAATTGACATTTCTCCAAAGATATACAAATGACTACTAAACACACAAATCATTAGGAGAACTCAAATCAATATTACAGTGAACTATAACCTCACAGTCGTTAGGATGGCTACTATCAAAAAGCAAAAAATAACATGTTGGTGAGGATCTGGAGAAAATAGAACCTTCATATCCTATTGGTGACTTGACTAAAATGTAGCATCTGCTATGGAAAACAGTATGGTGACTGCTCAAAAAATTAAAAACAGAATCACCATATATGATCCAGCAATTCTACTACTGGCTATACAGACAAAAGAATATAAACCGGTCTTAAAGAGATGTTTGTTTATGAATGTTCATACTAGCATTAGTCAACAGCCAAAAAGTAGTAACTTGCCCAAGTATCCATTAAGAGATGAATAAACAAAATGTGATCTATCTATACAACTCAATAATATTCAGCATCAAAAAAAGGTAATTCTGGCACAGTTTGAGACAGGAGTATGATGTGATATGAGTTCTGCATGGGAGTACAGGCCTCAGATCGGCTGGGGGTGACATGTCATCATCCTGCCCACCCCAGCATGGAATTAGTGAGTGAGCCCCAAAATCAGGACACACCAGTGAGTGTGGTGTCAGAGACTCAACCCCCAGTATATGCCACCGCGGATAAGGCTGCACAGTCTGAGGCATGACTTTGGTGTGGTCTGAGTTCTGTGGGGGAGCATAGCCTCAGAATGACTGGAGGCAGCGCACTATCATCCTGCTGCTGAGGAACTGGTGGTGCCACACCACAGGGCAGGTCGCCAAGTGAACCCCAAAAGCCTAGTGGAGCCAGAGAGAGTGGTATGGGCATCCTACCATCATCCCCACTGGAGGGACACTGTGCAGACACCCCTCCCTCAGACTTGCTGGCTTCCGGTGAGAGAGTATATGAAGAAAATCCCCTTCCACATGGTGGAACTGAGAAATCTCAATATAATGGTGGCATCATCTGTTAGTAAATTTTATATCAGAAAACAATGAAAATTGGACTATAGGCAGAGACACCAACAGGGACACGGCTGAACACTAACATCATCCAGCTTTCCCTGACAGCAAGTGGCTGGAACGAGGTACAGTGGGGCCTCGGCAAGGACACAAGGCTGAGGAAACTGTGGCGGGGCCCCCTCAGACAGTTGCAGCTGGTGGGAGGGAAGGTAGACAAAGCAGAGGTCTGAAGGACTCTCTGGGGAAGAGATTGGATGACATGGCCCCACTGTAGGGTCTCAGACCCAGAGTCTGTGTTGTTTTTTTTAAATCCAGGAGAGATGATCATCGCCATGGCCTCTGGTGCCATTGGAATCATGAGCTGGAGGGAGGGAAATGGAGGGGTGGCAAGTTCAGTAGACAATGAAGAGTAACATGTGCAGCTGGATCCCTGAGCCTAAGGAAGCTTGTTCAAAATAAGGTGCATCTGGGGACTGGTAGGGCTTGTGACATGGACAAGTAGTGTTAGGGTTCTGGAGAGCCTAAGATATACAATTTAGGCTGTGGTGCAACTGGGGGCTGGGAATGCAGGGGACAGGGAAAAACTGAATGGACAGTGCTGAATGCAGAGGTTGAAGCAGGAGTTAGGCACTGGACACTGAGGCTGCAAACAACGGGGTTGGGTCAGGGAGGGAGAGAAGCGCTGGTGACCTGTCAACACCCAAACTCATGGGAACATCAGGGGAGAATTTCCTTATACAGGCAGGAGATGGGACCTAGCACCCAAACTAGGCAATGGGCAAGCCTCAGCAGAAAAACACATAAAACAAGAAAAGACATGCTGGATGGGAAGATTTTATAGACCAAAACACCTCAACAGATAATGTCGGGGAAATTGGGTTCCTGGAGAGGAAGGAGAATTTAGAACCCTGCTTACAAATATGCTAAAATACCTCAAAGACACCACCATGAAAGCAACTGATTCACTGGACTCAAAGGTATTTAATTTGGAAGAACAGTTCTCCAGAGAATTAGTAACCCTGAAGAAAAACCAAGCAGCAGAAATCCTGAAGAAACCCTGAAGAAATGCAAACCATGCATTCCTTGAGATGCAAGGAAAATTAAACCAACTCAACATTATGGTAGAATCTTTAGTCTCAAGAATTGACGAAGCTGAAAACAAGACTGCTGAAGCTGAATAAAAGGTAGAAGATATTTGCTCCCATGCCAAGATAGACTAATGAAGCAATATGACCAAGATTTTCAACAGATGTTTGACAAAATGAGGAAATGAAACCTACAAATTCAGAGTCCACGAAGAAGCCAAAAACAACATAAGAGGATTAAGGAATGTATTCAAAGAATAAACATTCAGAATTCCAGAGTAGATCACAACACATAATCAGAATGTTCAATCTAGAGAGCAAAGAAGGTATTCTAAAAGCTGCAATAGAGAAATACCAACTCACAATGGCAAATTCATCAGAATGACAGCATACTTCTCAACAATAACGTTAAAGGCTAGGAAAGCTTGGACAGACATCATCCAAGCTCTGAAAAAGAATAACTGGCAGCCAAGATTACATTATCAAGAAAAGTTACCTTTTAAAATAGATGGTGAGTATAAGACATTCCATGATATTGCCTTGTTCAAATGATTCACACCCACCAAGCCAGTACTGCAGAGGATCCTCAATGAAATACCACATACAGGGGAGGTAAGGCAACCCGACATACAAGATCAAAGAAATGAACAATAAACACAAGAGGAAATTAAGAAAAAAAGGCCACATGTGAATCAAAAAACAATAACATGTACCAAATTGATGCAGAATAATTGTTGTTGTTGTTATGTGCTGTCAAGTCAGGGCCGACTCATAGCAAAGCTCATAGGGTTTTCAATGGCTGATTGTTTACGGATTGCTTTGGGAATAGATTGCCACATCCTTTTTGAGACAGAATAATAAGCATTTCTCAATAATTACTGGGCTGGGATTTAGCTCAGTTGGTAGAGCGCTGTGCTGCAGCCTCTGATGTCCGGAGTTCAATTCCCAGCACTGCAAAAATGGGAGAAGGACCTGGCAATCCACTCCCAAGGCAATCCCGAAACAGTCAGCCATTGAAAACCCTTTGAGGGTCGCTATGAGTTGGATACCAACTAGACGGCACCTAACAACAACAACAACAACAACAGCAATAATTACTCTCAATGTAAATGGTCTTAACTCACCAATCAAGAGACATAGACGGGTCAACTGGATTAAAAAACATAAATCCTCGATATGCATCTGAAATACCAGTAGCATAGCTTTCAGCAACAAGCCAGACCCTACAGCACAACAAGCTGACAGACATGCAGAAGAAAGACAAGCTAAAACTTTTTTTTTTTTTTTTTTTTTTGGCAATTGTGCAGGGTTGAACCCATGGCCTCATATATGCTTTGCAAGTGCTATACCACTGATCCACAAACCCCACCTATTTTTTATTGTTTATCTTGAGATAGGGTCTTGCTAAGTTACACAGGCTGCCTCTGGCCTTGATCTTGTGATCCTCCTGGTTCACCCTTCCAAGTCACTGGGATTACAGATGTGTGCCACTGCACCCAGCTAAACATATTTTTTCCTTCTGTCTAGAATTCTGATATACTCCAAGTTTTGTAATCTTATATAGGTCCAAGAATGTTGGTACCCAGTGTGCACACATTTATACCAAAACTGCTTTTCTTCTGCTATTATCAGTTGAGCTATGCTACAGAAGGATTAAAGTGTCCCTGACACTGAGAAACACTACCTAAGCACTAAGCAATAGCAACAGATGGAGCCTCCTTCTGGTTTAAATAGGATCACTTTTTCATTCAACATCTTGCTTTAAAAGACTATATTACATACTAAACAGAATTTGTAGATCAATATTGTAATATATCATCAGGTAACCATTTCTCAGTGACCCAACCCTTCCAAGAAAATTATTCCTAAAAGTTTCCCCAAAGAGAATATTTGAAAAAAAAAAACATGGTTATTAAAGTCCTTCTCTGACACATTTAAAAGACATAAAACCAGTTTGGTTTTGCCCTCAGCAGCCAGCAGGTAGACATGGCACTTGGGTTTAAGTCATAGTTTAGTGGAATAGCTTTCTGAGGCTGTTATGTCACTACCACAGAGCACCAGTACCCTGCAGACAGGCTGCCTTGTCCTGAAACATTACCACAGCCAGGGCAAAAAGGATCAATTACCTTCAACTGTTCTAGGGCAAAAGGTGAACCATCTTGCTGCAAGTTTTCAATAATTTGTTCCACAGTATTGGCTGAAAAACAACTATTAAAAAAGGAAACACATCATTTCACCAATATGCGAATGATTTCCTATTTCTAAGATACCAATGAATCTGAATGCAGGTTTACTCCAAACCCCTATATAATGAAGAATTTTTCAACCTATTTTACAGGATGATGAAATAGAATTTTTCTCTCTTGGGTAGAGTGTTTGCAGTCTATCATCACTAGTGCAAAATAAAACCTAAATTTCTTTTCTTGTTCTTTCTTGCATTGGTGAGACTTATATGTAAATAAATATCTCAACTGTAAAAAACTGATGCTTCTAAAATGAAGAGATGGATGTATTATTTTCCAATAGTTTCATTCCTCTTCTTTTGTTAGGCCAGTGTATCAATTTCTCAAATCACTGCTCAAACCCCTTTACTGACTGGCTTAATAAGACCTTCAGAGAGGATGATTTTACATAAATAAAAGATAAGCTAATTCAATTATTGATTCCTAGCTTCTCTTTCCCACTTGAAAAAAAAGCTTTATTGCATTAAAATGAATTTATATGATAGGTTGCTTAAATATAATGATAATTTCCCTTTGAAATAGTGGGCAAGAAGTTAACTTTCAAAGGTAAGTGAAAATAAAAGCATTATGCTGTCTCATTTCAGAATTTGGTGCATTTTCAAACATAATATAATTACAATGTTAGCAAATTCAATTTAACAGAGTCTTTCCAAAGGAATAGATTCAACTGAGATCTCTTGTTAAGTACCTGTTTATTGTGTCCATGTGCTCCTCAAGGATAAAAGACTTGTCTCCATCAATCTTGGACTGTTTAAAAAGAAGTAATTTGAAGTAACTCAAATCCCTAAAATTCTGAAGATTTTCATATTTACTGATACATTTTGTGACAGATTATCACTTTTAGTCAAATTATATCTAACAGTCTCACACAAAAATCTACCACCATATGCTCAAAATTCAGACAGTATGTAGTACTCTAGACTAGATCTAAAAATGTCAAAGGCAAAAATATTCTCATATTGTTGTCATTATACATGATACATTATCATCTATATGTACCTGTGAATCTAAGGATTGTAAAGGACCTGAGAGGTATCCAGCCATATGTCCATTTGATCTAAAAATTCCCACTACATCCCTTGTATTCTTGCAGCTCTGACCTCCAGGGAGAGAAAACAGTACCTCAGGAAGGAGCTGAAAATGTTTCACAACTACAGTAATTAGGATTTTTGTTGTTGTTTTAACTCTGGACCAAAATTTGGACCCATCACGTTTATATTTCTAATCAATCTCTCTTCTACCTTAATCATTTCAAATGTCAAAATTTGTGCTCCTTACAATCCAGGTCCTTCTTATGAACAAGTCACAGTTTACCAAGGTCATTCTGAAAGTGTAGAACTCACACCTTAGCTGCAGGTGGGCCTGGGTCACAGCAAAGTTCAACAGGGCTTCACATGCTCTTGTTTGTTTGGGATATAATACTTTTACTAATAGTAACAGCTCTGGAGAGTGAGGCAGGCATACTATACTGATTATGAGACTGAACTCCAATGAATTTAAACTACTTTTTAAAAATCTATGCCTTGTAGATTACATTTCTCCTATTCTATACTTAAGAAGTTAGTACTTTAGGTGGTCCTCACTTTAGTAAATTTATATGTAATGTCAAATGCAATCATAGGACTATCAATTGCATAAAGCATTATATGATCAGGTTAGGACATGAATGTGTCATTAAGGAACCCATCAATGTTAATATCTCCAGTTTCTTTTTCTTCGAATGTATTGCTGGGGATGGGGATGGTGCTCATTGATTCTACAAACCAACTGGTCAAACAGGCTTCAGGTCTTCCCACTTAGTATGCTTGGACTCTCTTCAGAACAGCACCTCACCCACCTCTGCTCTTGGCTAGATCTGCTGGACTTTAAGAGGTGTAACTGCTGCTTGTAAAAACTTACTAGAAATCTTCCTGTTTTTCTGTCCCACTCTACAGTCTAGTCTTCTCTTCCCTCCCTCCATCCCTCCTCCTTTTCTCAGTGCTAGGGACAAAACCCAGACATGCATGCTAGGCAAATGCTCTACCACTGAGCTACCTCCCCAGCCCCACAACCCCAGTCTTTAGAGGTTCCTGGTTCCTTCAGAACCATCTACAGCAAGAATCAGCTTGCTTATTGGCTTGCCCCACTGAAGGATAATTTCAGCATTCTCAGGTCTAAGTTAGCTGCCCTGATCCTTTTGTTTTCAAGCTTCCACTATGGTGACATCTCATTTGCCATTGTCTCCTCTTCTGTTCTATCTTTGTGGATTTATGCTTTTTTTCTCTATTACAATTTGTTGGAGTTTTGGGAAGAAGCATATATTCAATCAAAATATGTAATGAGAAGTTGTATAGTATTTGTAAAGATTCTCTGCTTTTATAAGGAAATTTAAGTTAGATCACATTAGTAAGGAATTAAATGCTATAATGTTTATTATTAGAAATACATATCAGAATTTCACTTTAGGAGCTCCAGTAATAGTGTGAACACTGAACTTATGTTACAGAAATGGCACAGTGTACTATAAAAAGCCCTGGTAGGGCTGATGACAAAGCCATGCACTGGGGCTCACAAGTTGTGCAGTTGCACAATAAAAAGTCACCTGATTAAGATGACCGTCCTAATGATTGTGAAGCTGTGATCTTCCTGTCAAGCTTTGAAGTAAATAACCTCCAGTAGATTTATTTACATCCACAATCTATAATATTCACCAGCTGCTAATTTTTTAATCACTTCACTTTCTCCATGAATTAAAACCCAAGATTAGAATATTGATAAGATTACCTGTGTATGGTAGCTTTCTAAAACATCTGCAACATTTTCTTCAGAAGGAGACTTCAAGGCTAACAAATCTTCCTCTAACATGTTCAACTAAAGAGAGGAACAAAAGGAAAAACATATTTGAAATGCCATAGAAACAGATAGCTTTAAAAAAAAACTCATTCTTTTTTAGACTCCTCTTGAAATTATAATGTTGTCTCTTCAACTGAGCCACTGAAAAAACTTTAGACTGAAGTTGAATGTATACACATTCCCACATAGCAAATATTGCCCCTGAAGGAACAGATAAAGACAGAAGAAATTAAGGAGCACTTAAATGTGTTCAAGTTCATTAGGTTCAAGTCAAACTTCCCTAATCCAAAATCTGCAACACTGCTGGTCCCAAGCATTTGAGATAAAAGATCCTCAACCTGTATTGCAACCAAAGATCTGACTTATAAATTTTACTTTGAATTAATTTTAAGTAAAATTGCCTCCCAACTAGTGGCTACTGTAGTCAGTACATTGCATCATAATACAGCACATTTGTCTACCCATCTAATCTCCCACATACCTGTTGTGCAACCAAAGGGGACTTTTTACTGTTTCTAAAACACAGCTAATATTTTCCTGCCCCTGTGGTTTGTTTATTCTGTTTACTTACTTCATTTGGAAAGCCTTTTCCTGACAACGCTTACCTTCAGGCCAGCCAAACTGCAACCTCTATGAAAAAACTTCTAGTCCTTTCTTACAGATAACTTCATTCTCCTTTCAGACCTTTTAGTGCTTTCTTTGCACGCATCCTGTTTTTACACTGATCACAGGGCACTCTGCCAGATAAACCAGGCAGTTATCTACCTGCTGTACTCACCCCTAACTTCATGCCCAGTATGTATTCCTCACTTTTGTATCTTCTCTAGCCTCAGAGAATGCCATTTATCTGCTGCAGAGATCACCACTGGGCAAGTCGACAAAGGGGGGAAAGAGCTGAGAATCAGCTCTCTCTTATCCTTCATCAAATTCCACTATAATCAAGGGTGTCCTTCCGGAGTAGACAATGGAAGGACAAATTTGCTTCCTGTTACAGCTCAAGGGAAGGAAGAGAGCGCTGTCTACTTGATGTGAATGAGAATGCTCACAACATGGAGAAAGATCTGAAACTTCAACCAACTGTAACAGAAGGCCCTCACAACAGTGGATGGAGACAGCCTTCAATTCGTATGCTTCATGCATTTTACAGGATCCATACCAGGGTGAAAAAAGACCATGATTTACTAACATAGAAACTTTCACAGTCAACTTACAAAGTTTATAAGGAGAATTCTATTAACAACCAAACATTTACACTATCCAACAGTTATACTTCAAATGGCTATTAGGCCAGAGAAGATGTGTGAGAGTAAAGAATTTCTTTTTTTCCTTCCCCAGTGCTGGGGAGTTGAACCCAGGGCCTCATGCATGCTTTTTGCAAGCACTCAACTATTGAAGCATACCCCAGCCCATTTTTCACTTTGTATTTTGAGACAGGGTATCACTAAATTACTCAGGCTGCCCTCTGGCCTTGAACTTGAAATCCTCCTGCCTCTGCCTCCTGAGTTGCTGGGATTAAAGGCATGCACCACTGCTCCTGGCCAAGAATTTTATTTTTAACAGTCCTTAGGGATTCGTACAAAAGTCCAATAATTAATGTAATCTCTGGTACCATGTGCTCCAAACAGAAGAATGTTAGGAATGAATACAGTGAGCCATCCTGTAACTTAAGAGACTCTCAATGAAATATCTGGTTACCTCTAAAAAATACACACACACACAAAAAAAAAAAAAAAAAATTGAATGCTTACTATGTTTACTGTATGTCTGTTATTGGGTTGAGCACATAACATAAACTTTCTAATTTTTCTAACATTCTTTCCCCTGTCCTCAAAGACCTTTCCCTCAAGATCAGATATTCATTTGTAGACCATGTGCTTCCTGGGAAGCAGACTTCACCCCACAGCTCCAAGAACAGAGAGCACTACCTGGGACAGACTGGCCAGTTGGTATATTCCACCTACCCATGTGGTTCAGCGAGGAGTTAAGCTAGGTCAGCAAGAGTCAGGTAACTCACCTGAAGTAGAATAAATCCTAGGTCTCTTTCAGGGACAAAAGAACCTCAAATTGGTTTTGTTTTTGTTGTTACATGTAACACAGGGAGCTTCAATTATTGTGGTAATACTATCATCCCCATCTTGCAGCTGGACAAACTGAAAGCCCAAGAAGTTAACTTCAAGCTAGAATTTAAATTCAGCCTGTTTAGCTGCATACTCTTTGCCACTATGCTTTCATATGCTAAGAAAAGTGGACATATTCTTTAAAAAAAAAAAAAAGTAACATCACATTTTTTCTTTTATTTCTTTCTTTCTTTTTTCAGTACTCAAGTGTTGAAGCCAGAGCCTTGTGCATGCTAGGCAAGTTCTCCGCCATCAAGCTGCATTCCCAGCCCCCTTTTAGTTTTTTACTTTGAGACAGTATCTCATTAAGTTATACAGGCTGACTCTGGCCTCAAACCCGTGATCCTCTTGCCTCAGCCTCCTTAGTAGCTGGAATTACAGGCATATACTATGGTGCCTAACAGATATGCTTTGTTATAAGACCATATTTTATAAATACAATTATTTTAAATGCAGTAGGGAAATTCACAACCAAGAGAGCCCTTCAAAAATACCTTTATAAGACAAAAGCCACTTTTTTATGTATAAATTTAGATTTTATATAGTACACTTTCTTAAAGCAGATATTACTTGTTTTTATTGACACTAATTATTCATTAAAAATTATTCACTGAAGGTGCCAGGACAGCCCTGAATCCAAGGATCATTATCTCTACTTTGCATGAGAAAACTGAGAACTAGAAAGCTTAAGTACCTTGGCAAGTGTGCTGCATGTCAATAATCTCAGCACTGAGGAAGCAGAAGTAAAAGGACCATGAGTTCAAGGTTAGCCAGGGCTACTTAGCTGAGTTCCACTCCAGGCTGGGTTACATAGCAAGACCTTCTCTCAAAAAATCAAAGGAAAAAAAAAGAGAGAGAGAAAAGAAGAAAGTTTAAGCCTAAGCACCTTCTCCAAGGTCACACAGCTATAAGCAACAGATTCAGCATTCACACCAATGTCTACCAACACTTGTGACCTCAACTACTCGTAACACTTCCCCATACAAAACAAGCATCCCATTACCTTTTCAGAATCTACGAAGTGTGTAGCAATCCCTGCTCTGTACACATCTCTTCCTTTTAGTCTGAATCCTGTCAATCCAAGGAAGTAGCCCAGTTTTCCTTGAAGTCTTGGCAAGAAATAACCTCCACCCACATCAGGAAACAGTCCTATAATTAAATATAACAAAAAGAAGTAACAATAACTCAAATGAACAATATAATCTCTAAGTCACAAAATCCTTTCTGGAGTTTGAACCTCTACTACTAATATTAAACTAAGCACTGTGCAATGAAATCAATATCACAAAAATTGCTATAAATTGTGCTAATTTAATGTAGACATCTTTCAAAATCTTCATATTTCATTTCTATAGAAGTCAGTAAAATAATTTGACAACACAATATCTTGTAGTATTAGAAATATCCAATGATGCTATTCAAATTATCTTAACACTAATTTACTCTTTAAAAATACCTAAAATAGATAAAAATTGAAAATAGATTTTCTTCCAAATGATAAACATAGGATAAAACATATATAATGCAAGGGCTATTATGTTATGGGAAAATTCATCATTACCATTTAAATCATCTCCCAAGCTTAATCAATTGCCTAGTAGTCAAGATATTTAAAGATTGATGTAATAACCATCATTCCTATTATTAAGTACATTATATCTAATAAAATTATTTGCATTTATTCTTTCCTTTACCATCGGTATTTTCAAAATTCCCTCTCTACTGGTGACAAGGGAATATAGCAATATATACAAATAACTGCAGTATCCTACTTTTTGGTGCTTAAGAGCGCCTTAAAGAATTGTGACCCTCTAGTTTTATAACTAATATAGTTACTCTAAGGTTACTTAATTTAATGAGGTTGAGATAAAAATGTAATCCTTCAAATTCTTTCTAGTTCTACTTAGTAACAGTTCCTAAAATTAAAATAAGCAACATGCTACTATAAAAAGAAGTATTTCTTAGCAAATCAAACCAGCTAGGTGTAAAGCTGAACTCTTGACCTCCTCCCACTCCTATCACCATCTATCTCAACACAGAAAACCACTATCCACCTCAGCATTTTCTCTTACACCACCCCTTTCACCTCCATCACTAATTGCATTCTCTCAATTCTGCCTCCAAAAGTTCTCCACACCAACTGGTATTTTTAAAACACAAATCTTAATCAAAGTCTTGGATTCCACTCCTTAAAATCCTTCCATGGATGTCTGCCTCTCTTAAATTAAAACAATCACCTTGATCAGTTTTCCAGACCCTTGACCACTTTGTAGTTGTACCTCTTACTACGCACTCACTCAACTCCAGCCACAATCCTTTCAGGTGCCCACATTCTATTCTCCTTCCTACCTCACAGCCTCATCGGTTTTCTGCCCAAATGAAAATATCCTCCCACCCTGGAACATGTTCTCTTCCACACATCCCTCTATGGCTGCTTCTTTCCAGACTCTCTTGCTGGCTCTACTTGCTTTACTAACTTACTAAATGATGCAGAGTCCAACTTTGATATTAGGCTACCTACCTACATATGTTTTCCCTGGCTCCAATGGTTTTCAATAGTATCTATGCTGATTAATCCCTATTATGGACTGAATTGTGGTCCTCCAAAACTCATATGTTAAAGCCCTAATCCACAATATTGCTGTGTTTGGAGACAGGGCTTCAGGTAATTAAGGTTAATAGAGGTTGTTAGGGAGGGGCTCTAATCCAACAGAAGTAACATCCTTATAAGAGAAACCTGCATACACACACACAGGCCATGCGAGAACACAGCAAGGCAATCATCCAAAAGCCAAGGACAGAGGCCTCAGGAAAAACCAAACCTGCTGGCACCTTTTTTTGGGCTTTTAGTCTTCAGAAGTGTGAGAATAAATATCTGTTACTTAAGCCAAGCCACATATGTTATTTTGACATGGTGGCCCTAGCGGATTAATGCATGCCCAAATCCAATTATGCCTTTTCCCTTGAACACCCAATGTTTAGATGCACCTTCTAGATATAACCACATAGATAATAAGCATATCTGTAAAACAATCTTGCTTCATAGCCCTTCAAACTATAACACTCCCTCTCTGATCAGCCTCATCCATCTAGTAGCACACGCTAAAAACCTTGGCTTTATCCCTGATTCACGATATCAGCAATCCAGTTAACTCCAAAACATTTTCCAGCGAAATGCACTGTGACAATGAAAATGTTCTGTAATTTGTGCTGTCTAGTAAAGCAGCCATTAGCCATATGTGGCTATTAAACAGCTGAAATGTGACTGGGGCAAATGAGGAACAAATTTATTTTTATTAAATTTAATTAAGTTATTTTAAATTTAAATAGCCACATGTAGCTCTAGACTGATAATACGGACATCCTAACCAACCTCACTACTATTATCCTGGCACCTCTACAATACATTATGCTCAAAGCACAAGTACAATGGTATTAAAATATAAACCAAATCACATAGCTCCCTGCTTTACACTCTCCCACAGCTTCCTATCATACTTAGTTCAAACCTAAACTCTTCATCGAAGACTGATGTATACCTCTTGGAGACCACATTATTTTACTCTCACTCTTGATTCTGACAGTATCTTCCATTTGGTTCACTGAACAGGGGAAATTCATTCTTATCTTTGGATTTTTTAACTAACTTTTCTTAATGCCACAACATTCCACTCTCAAATGTTAATATAGATGGCTTCTTTCTGTCATTCAAATCTCAGCTTAAGGGACATCTCAGATAGCCTCTCTAGCCATCTGCGATGGTGAGTTTTTATTGTCAACTTGACCAGATTGAGATATACCTATGACAGTAAAGCACACCTCTGGATACATCTGTCAGCCTGTTTGGAAGGACTGACAGATTGGACAGTAACTGAAAGGGAAAGATTTGCCCTGAATATGATTGGTGCCATCCAGTGGGCAGGGTTCCCAAAAAAGGAGTTAGGACCATAAGGGAGGCCAGCGGGTGAAAGTGTATGCAGGCTCAAAGTGTATGTGTCTAATTGCTGCTGCCTGGGGACATAAAACTATAGTTCAGCATCAACATGGACTCAACACCAGACCCCAGGGAGCTTTCAGACTTCAGCATTGGACAGAGACTATTCAGGTTTCCAGCTACTTGGACTGAGCATCCACTGGCCTCACTGCCTTCCATTGTGGCCACTGTAGAATTACTCTGTCCCCTATCCTGTAAGCCAATGCAAATATATATATATATATATGTATGTATGCATATATGTATATATGTGTGTGTGTGTGTACATATATATATATATATATATATATATGTACACACACACACACACACACATATATATGTATACATATGTATACCCACACTCACATTCAATTAATTGTTCCGGTTCTGTTTCTCTGGAGAACCCTAATATACTATCCAATCTAATGTAACCATCCAGGAAACTTATACTTTGGACAAGATGGCATAACAGAAACCAGATTTGGCCTCTACCTGAAACAACTATAAAAATATCTAATATATATATTTTTAAAAAACAATATTTGCAACACACTGGACATGAAGCAATAAAGGAAAATGATCTTTGATGGTCAGAAACAAGCAAGGTAAATCTTACAATAGCTCCAGCTTAATGTCTTGAGCATTTCTAGGCCTAGCATAGTCTCTCATTTGAGAAAATTACACTAAGAGTCCAGGGAAACCAAGGCATCTAGATTCCCAGAACAGGGTTCCAGAGAGGAGAGAAAGCTGCAGAGAGAGAGAGAGAGAGAGAGAGAGAGAGAGAGAGAGAGAGAGAGAACTCTGGAGATCTGAAGGGCTCTTTTCAGTATTTAGCTTAGAACTAGATAAGACATGTATGTGAGCAAACTACTTAAGGCTAAGAACCACAGGAAAGGATTACGGAGAACAGAACTGGGAACCAAGAGTGCTGAGAACAATGTTCCCACTAACCTAACCAGAAAAACTCAAGATTCATGGGCACTGGGTAGACTACAAAGGAGGATCTTGCTTCAGTAGTGGGAAATAATTATCTCTAGCTTAAGCACCGGTCCCATCCTGCATTAAAATAAAACAAACAAAAAACCTAAAGTACCTGAAAGAATCAAACTGTTTCCCAGTGACTTGAATTCATCATAGGAGAAAGATCAAGAATAGTTTTGTTGTTAGGTGCTGTTGAGTCGAGTCTGACTCATAGCAACCCTATGTACAACAGAACAAAACACTCCAACACTGTGCCATACACACGATCTTTTTTATGTTTAAGCTCATTGTTGCAGTCACTGTGTTAATCCACCTAGTTGAGGGTCTTCCTTTTTTCCCCAAACAACTAGCCTTTGAAAACCCTATGAATAGCAGAACATTCACCATTAGGAAACTAAAAAAGAAAACCAATGATCATCTCAATAGATGCAGAAAAAAATTTGACAAAAGCCAAAGCCCATTTTGCAGCAATACAGGAATAGAAACTTCCTCACTCTGATTAAAGTGAGGAATCACCTACATGTGAAAAACCTACATCTTAATACCATGCTTAGCTGATGAAAGACTGACTGCTTTCTCCTAAGATCAAGAATAAGGAAACAATTTCCACTCTCATTACTTCTATTCAATATTGTATTGGAAGTTCTACCCAGTTCATGAAGACAAGACAAATAAAAGGAATACAGAAAAAAGGAAGAAGTAAAACTGACCTTATCTGTAAATGACATAATTGCCCATTTAAAAAAATCCAGTAAATCAACTTTTAAAAAGCCACTAACACTAAAATGTGAGCTTAGCAAATTTGCAGGACACAAGAACAATAGGAAAGTCAATTATATTTCTATGTACTAGTAACTATCAGAACTGAAAGAATTTTTAAAATGTCATTTATAATATCAAACAATACAAAATATGGATAACTGACAAAATATGTGTGAGACCTATACATTGAAAATTACAAAACTTTGCTTAAAGATGGCTTAAATCAATGGAGAAATATACCTTGCTCTTGAGTCTGAAGACATAATATTGTTAAGGTATCTATTCTCCCTAAATTGATCAATAGATTCTAGACAATCTGAACAATACCAGAAGGCATTTTTTACTGAAATTGACAATTCATTTTAAATTTTATATAGAAATACAAAGGATCTATACAGCCCAAATAATTTGAAATAATAAAAGAACAAAGTTGGGAGATTATCACTAACAAATTTCAAGACCTAAAATAAGGCAAGAGCAATCAAGACAATGTGATGCTGACACAAGATCAAGTCACACAATACTGACAGAGGTACAAAGGCAATTCAGTGAAGAAACAAGAGCCTTTTTGACACTGATGCTGGAACAATTGTATTTCCATATATAAATAATAAACTTTGATCTATACCTTTGACCCATACCTCAATTCATATGTGAAAATTAACTCTAAATGGATCTAAATGCAATAATATTTTCTCTTATTAATCTTTTATCTGAAATTAACTACCGGGTATTAGTGTCTCCAGTTAAAAATTCTTGGAGGTTGTTTTGATATTATTGAGCTAATATAAACTTTTGTGTATCTTCCTGCTTAATTTGTCTTTTTTAAAGTACTTTCATTGCTGTATCTCACACAAATGCCATTGATTCCTTCAACAGTATAATCTGAACTGTATCAAAGGCAGACCACTCTAAAAATAATTATGAAAAATTTCTGTTTTTACCTATTCCTGTTTCTGGCATTGCAAAAAGAGATCGTTCAGTAGCCACTCGAAATTGCCCATGAACAGAGACACCAACTCCCTAGGGAAATAAGGAAAAGATTTTGGTTTAAAAATACTATAAAAATTAAAAGCAGAAACCCACAAATATAAAGCAAGTAAATTATCTTTACATTCTACAAGAATTTGTTTGGGGCATAAGTTGGCAGGAATCTCTAAACCACCCAATTTCCTGAACAAAAGTACGTGGGAAACTCAGATATCTGAAACTTATGTAACTTAAGAGATTTCCATCAATATTCTATGTTTCATGATCTCCTTCCCAATTTCTTCCCATTTCAAAACTAGTGCAGGATTACAGAGTACTAACTCTTCCCATTACCACTGAATGCTGGTTATTAGTGCCATCAATAATCAAAAAAGCATAATCAAACTATTCTAGTAAATTTCAGTGTTTCTGAAAAGAATATTCAACACTTTTTTTACTTTCCTCTGTGTGTGTGTGTGTGTGTGTGTGTGTGTGTGTGTGTGTGTGTGTATGCCTCACTGTGCAGCCTAGGCTAGTCTAGAACTCATGATCCTCTTGCCTCAGCCTCCCAAGTCCTGTGATTACAGGTATGCACCACCATGCCTGGATCAAATAAAATTAGAAACATCATTCTTCTCAGATACAATATTTAATGATGCCAATTATAAAAGCCTTAAAAATTGTTTATCAAAAAATTTAGCCAAAAGTCTATCTTTTTGAATACCATAAAACTTGAACTTTGAAGAACACAAGGACAAAGTATCCAAGTTTATGTCAGTTGCTACTATTCTATTTCCTGTATTATGCTCTTTACACATTATCCAAAACTTTTTGTTTCAGTCTTTTCACTCTTAATCCTATTTAATCAGCTTACTCTATCTGTGGCATCACAAAGTTAAATGAGTTAAAACATGCAAAGTATTTGGGATGATGTCAAGCCCTCAATCAGAGGTGTGTGTTAGCTAAATAGAAAAGGTCTCATTTGTATGATTCTTTTAATTTTTCAGTAAAATGTCTTCAAGTCTGTCAAGTCTTTTCACACTCAGCCATTTGTAAGTTCTTAAAATCTTTAAGCTTTTCATTAAAATACACAGATGCAAATGTAATTTCTTATAAGTTTTTTTTTGTACTGTATGCTAAGCTCAAAATTTAATACATCATGTCCATAAACATAGAAATGAACAAAATTTCTTTGGTCACCACCTATATCATTGTCTACATCCATAAAATGTATCTGTTAGATTAGATTCATCCTGTATGTTGTTGTTAGTTGCCATCAATCACCCTATATAGGCAAATAAAATTTTTTGTAATAGGTATGGTATTAGGACATAGTCATCTGCCATTACTAAATCAAAGGAGATTATATATACTTCAAAACCATAATGAACTCATCTCATAAAACACTAATTCTATCAATAATTTCCTGTTAGCAGCCCTTGCCTTATATCCTATTCTCTACTTTTAGTTTGTCATATTGTAACTGAAGTTTATAACCACCCAGGAACACACTGCTAAAAATTTTAGTGAAAGAGACTGAATTAGCAGCTTTTAGACTATGCTCTGCAGAGCCTTAGAACTCAGAGCTGCCTCAGTCTGGAGCTGCTTAGCAGGCAGATCTCCAGATCTTGACTGCCTGACCCTCCCTCAACTAACTCCTCTAGTTATTACCCATCTTCTTTTAATTAACTTTGAATTCCACAAGTAGCACAAGATTATATTCTTTATCAACCATCTGTGTATAAAGGTAAAATCTGACCACAATTCTCAATCCTAGTTTTGTCATTCTCTTCTCAGAAACACATGTCTATTATCAGTTTGGTAAGTAACTTAAGATTTTTCCCTATGTATTGCTTATATTTGAACAAATGTATATATTTATCTGAAATTTAATAATATATATAATACATATATTTTCAACTCTATTCCATGGCCTGTAAGGCTCTGCATAATCTGGCCTAGTCTATCTCTCTGCCATTAGCTTTCATCACTCTTTCTATGCTTTTTACACTAGTCAGAGCTTTGTGTCATTCTTCCAAAATTTTAACAATTGAAATTCTTACAATTTCAATTAATCATGTAATTTTAAAGTGAGGAAGACATAGAAGAGAAGGCCATTGTCTGCCCAGTATACTACCTTTCTCTAAGGTTATCTTCTCTGCCCCAGGATTGTTTTGCCCCTTCCCCAGCAGTAGCTGAACAGTGCATGGGCAATGGACTCAAGGGCAACTAAATGAGACTGACCAGAATTCAGAGGCCTGGGAAGCAAACCAAGGAGGTAAATTACATAACGTTCTTACTCACAGGTATTTAAACTAAAACAAAGTGGGCAGCTGACAGTTGATGACAGGTAATGAAGCTTAAAGGTCATTTGAAACTTGAGTTAAAGATGACATTGCAGCCAAATAAAAGCTGACATTATATGGGGTAGAAACCCAAACACCTGGGAAGGAGGCAGCCAATACAACACAGAAAACAAAGTAAACATAAAAAACGACAGAGCTAGTTGAAGGGAGAGAAAAATAGACAAACGTATTACTTAAATTTGCCTTAAGTCCACATGTGCAGTCCAATTTGCAGGAAGATAAGCTATGCTCTTCTTGTGTCTTTGGATTCCCATTTGACTCCTCCACTTGCCTAACTGCCCATTCTCTTCTGTGGATATGTTTGAGTGCGTCTCTGTCCTTTTCAATTGAAAAAAAAAAGTCTCTTCACCAGATTTTCAGTTAGAACCAGACCTGCATCCTGTCATCCTTCAGCTTCACACAACAGAAGCCACTTTATTCCTCTGGGCTCCAGTACATAGTCATAGCAATACTGTTCTGCGCTTTTTCTCCTAACACTGCTCTTCCTAACACATCCTCTGGAACCCCCATCCCTTTGCAAACCAAGAGACCAATTTCTCCACAGAGGACCTTCTTTACCTCCTGAAATCTACAGAGAAAGAAACTTAAAATGTCCTATTTTTTCATGTACAAACTATAGATCTTGTATCCACTAATTCAGTACTCAATTTTATATTACACAGTATATTTTTGTTTCAGCCTTGGCTGGTAAAATAATGAATAAAAGACCTCAAGGTTTTAGAAACATTTATGAAAAGCTTTCAGACAAGAGATCATTGACACAAGTATCATTAAAATTCAATTTAAAAGCCTTTCATAAAGATGAAACCTGGGAATTTTCAAGCCACCTGACTTGCAGATATTAAGAATATACTGCTGATCCATGTTGATTCAGGTGTGGAACTTTTCTGGCACACTCCTAATTAATTTCTGTATCTCAAAAGATAGTCTGCTTGTAAGAAGTCCCCTTAAAACTTCTGAAATTTAATGCTATATTCTTTTTTAACCATTCACTTTAGCAAGTACTCCTTTGCTACACTAAAAAGACTTCAAAGCCTTCAAGTTTTACTGTGTTAACAACTAATGCTTATATAGATTGATTATTCAAATATAACAGTTTATTTCAACTCCTCTCTCCTCAAATATCCTCCCTTGCATCCTAACAATCCCAGCAGTCAGATCTCATTTTTCATCTAGTTAGAAATCCCAACAGCATTTGACAGAATTGCTCATTCCCTACGTGAAGCACTCCACTTCACTTTGTGACACTGTACTTGCCTATTTTATTTTCTCTCATTAGTCTTTCTCGTCCCGACATCAAAATATTGATCCAATGCCATCTTTCTATTCTACCTCATTTATACTTTGTCCTGTCTACATTAATGCCCTAGGTGATATCCTTCAATCTCCAGACTTCAAGTACTTTTTTTTTTCAGTACTGGGGGATGAACCCAGGGCCTAACACATACTTTTTGCATGTACTCTACTACTAAGTTGCAGCCCCCACGCCCCTTTTTTATTATTTATCTTGAGACAGGATCTCACCAAATTACTCTAGGCTCCAACCTACAATCCTCCTGCCTCTGCCTCCTGAGTCGATATGATTACAGGCCTGTGTCACCATAGTGCTCAGCTTCAAGCACTATTAATGACTAAAATTATTTCCCCATCTCCAGTTTCTCTAGACTCAGCTGTCCATTTATTATCTTCATTTAGATGTCTAGTAAATATCTCAATCTGCACATACTTCTGGGACTAGGAATGTAGCTCAGTGGTAGACCGACTGCCTTAGCATGTGTGAGGCTTGGGTTCAATCCCCTCCACCAAAAAGAAAGAAAAAATAGTAAATCTCTTAATTTTCCCTTAAACATGCTTCTCCCTCCATCTTCTCCATTTCAATAAACAGTATTATCATTCACCCAGATCCTCAGGCCAAATACCTCAGTGTTACCGTTCATTCTTATTCCCAAATTTAATCTATAAACCTATCTATTTTGATACAATGGGAAGTCATTAGAGAATTTTGAGAAGAATCATATAATGTGTCTTATATTTGAATCTTTCTTTGCTGTGTTGAGGATGGACTGTAGCAAGAACAGATGCAAGAGATACCAACCCAGGCAAGAGATGGTGGTGGATTCATACAGGGTTATAATCGTGGAAATGGTGAAAAGTGGCTCAGGATGTATTTTGGCCAGACTGTTCTACATAGGGAGTTCCAGGCGAGCCTGGGATACATGGTGAAACTCTAACTCAAAAAAGATATCAAAATAACCTTCTCCAGCAGTAGTATCAATTTCTACTCTACCAGTAGTACATGAGTTTGGTTCTCCACACCTCACCAATACTTAAGGCTTTCAGATTTTAGCTATTCTAATGAATGTATGTTAGTATAGTTGACCCTTGAACAACAAGCAGGTTAGGGGTGCTGACCCAGGCACGGTTGAAAATCTGTGTAACTTGTTTTTCTTTTCATTGTTGTGATTTTTTAAATCACTTTAGGCCTTTATGGTGTTTTCAATTTGGTGACTTTTTCTTTTAAATCAAGAAACTTTTATTTCAAATTAAAAATAAAGCTCTTAAGAATCTCAAACTGACCAGATACAAAATCAGTTAAATCTTTAAAAATGCAGTCAGAAAAACTAGTTTTTTTTTGTTTTTTTTAAAAGCACGTTTGTTGTTACAAAAAAAAAAAAAAAAAAAACAACTTCTTCATGCTGCAGATAATGCAGATAATTCTAGTTATCTGGCCAAAAAGCAAGCACTTAACAGTCTTCACACCAATCTTTTGTTCATTTCTTATTGCTGGAATTCCGCATACATTTCTTCTTGTTGGATGACTGGATGATGGCTGAGATGGTAAGATGATATTTACTCAGCCTCACCCTGCTCAGCTTCAGGATTCTTAGCTGATGGATTAGCTGCTTTTATCTCTTTGCCATCCTGTGGTTTAGTTTTCTTAATGACTGCATAGACAACTGAAGTTGTGGCAGTACCAACAGAGAGGTGGCTGCCGACCCTGGGTCTCATCTCCTTGATTTTCTTTGTTCTCTTCATTGCCATCCTTTCTACCCTGGTTTTGGCAAGGAGGGCACCTGAGGAATCATGAAAACACTGTCTCACTGGCCTACCTTGTTCTCCTGCACCTTGGTTTTCAGCACCTTTCATCACTTCTTCTTACACAGGAGGGTCAGAATATTGTGACTGCCATCCATAGGGTCTCTGCAGATAGTAAAACAGGAACCTTCACCTGCTATAGAGCCAGGGTTGTTGGCCTGGCCTTTGTGGAGCACTTTCCAATTCCTTGTTATTCTCGCCACACTACTGTAGTAATTCTACTGGCGACTGCATGGAGGATCCCTATGGGGTAGATAGGGTATATAATGGTTTCACTGGATTTTTACTCCCTTGAATTGGAATTCCACCACAGCTTCACCATTTGCTACTTCCACATCTTTTTTCTTTCAACAATACATTTCTTATTGTCTTCTTCCTAAAATATGAAGGTACTTCCTGGGTTGATTATTCTTTATGACAACCTAGTATACAAATGCATCTTCTTTGGTGCCATTCCTATGGATAAAACCGTACCCATTTCGTATACTGAAGTATTTTACTGTTCCCAAGCGTTTATTGTAATTACCAGAACGCACTGCCCTACCAGCCGGCACTGTCAGTGTGAGGACATGCAGGCCTCCACTCCCTGTGCCAGTGTCTATGGTTTGGGACTTGGTGTCAGCAATACTGAGGTTAGGGGTGGGAGGAGCCTGAAGTGGCTGCTGGGTCTTGACCTTGAAGCTCAGTTGCTTGAGGGTGATTGGCTATGGCAGCTACACCTCCTTTCAGTGTGACAGTAACTAGGCCAGCAGTTGCACATGGCTCTCTAGGGTCCACACTCTGCCACTACTAGTGATCAAACTCCACCTACAACTTTTGCTTCCTCATAACTTTTGTTTTTAGCTACTAATACCCTGCTATTGCCTTGGAAGTCTTCGTGGTAACATCAACAGTCAATTAACATATTGTGACAGGCGATTTCTGGAGAGGTGAGTGGCTTTCAGAGATGATTAAGCACATGGTTCTTTAACTGAATACATGCTGCACAAGCTCACTATAGTAGCAACAAGAGGTGGATACAATATTATTACAGTAGTGCAGTATGCTCTACAATTAAAATAGTAGTACAGTATGTTCTACAATGAATTTTATACAATTATGATGTAATTCTGCTTTACATTTACATTTCTTTTGACTTCAGATGGCACTATATGCAATCTGTGTACACTGATAAATTTTAACTCTTATCATTGACTTATGTATATTGTACAATAATAAATGATAAGACTATTATCTACACATATTTAGGCATCTACTTTATAGCTAACTTTTAAGTTTATGATATTTCTAGGCTCCATGGTTCATCTGAGTCTTCAAATGGGTGCAAATTTCAAAAAAAAAAAAAAAATCTGCATACAAGTGTACCCATAGAGTTTGCTATGGTTTGAATATGAAATGTCCTCCATAGACTCATTCATGTGTTTGAATGCTTGGTCCCTAGTTGAGGCACTATTCAGGGAGGCTATAGAAACTTTGGGGCTGGGATTTAGCTCAGTTGGTAGAGCGCTGCACTGCAGTCTCTGAGGCCCCGAGTTCAATTCCCAGCACCGCAAAAATGGGAGAAGGGCCTGGCAATCCACTCCCAAGGCAATCCCGAAGCACTCAGCCATTGAAAACCCTATAAGGGTCGCTATAAGTCGGATACCGACTCGATGGCACCTAACAACAACAACATAGAAACTTTGGGAAGTGGGTCCTAGCTGGAGGAAGTAGATCATTGAGGTGGGTAGGTAGAGTTATTTAATCCCTCCCATCCTGGAAGTCTTACTCCTTGTGAAGTGTGATGTGGACAGCTCTCCTCCCCCACCCACTCCCCACTGCCATGATGTTATGCCCAAGCACATGAGGCTAATCAATTATGGACTGAGTCCTCTGAAATTATGAGCCAAAATTAGGTTAGTTCTGTCAGGAATTTTGTCACAGTGACATGAAAAGTAATATACAGTTGAAGCCTGTGTTGTTCCAGGGTCAACTGTATTTCATTGTGGTTTTAATTTGCAATTCCTTGATGAGTAATGAAGTTGAATTTTTTTGCTTATTGGCTATCTGGATATTCTCTTTGCAAAAAAGTCTATTATTTTCTGCTTTTACAAAACAAAGTGATTTTTTTTTTTTTTTTTTTTTTTTGCTCACAGGGATTCTAAGAAAGGTAAAATATATTACATGTTTAAAAAGTGTAATACTCCAAAAAGAAATAATTTGGGCATTAACAGGTGAAGGATATCTTGGAATGGACACAGTTGTTATTGTTAACACAATTCAATGCTTTGCTTTTGTATGTGATATACCTGGTGTATTATTTAATAATCCCATCATCACTAAGGTCATAAAGGTATTTCCCCATATTAGCTTCTAAAATATGTATACTGTTTTATCTTTCACATTTAGATCTGCATGTAAAACATGTATATATGTATATATACTGAGTATGTCTCTTTAAGCTATTAAAAAGAAATGTGTGCAAATCTTTTCCTGTGGTTATGGTTTTGTCTATATACTCTACAAGGATTTCCTACTTTTTTACAAGATGAATAATTTTTAAATGTTTGAAAATACCACACCAGTAAAGCTATTTTAGATATAAACTACAGCAACAAACCTCACTGTGAGTTTTAGTACTAGTATTATGTTGTATGGCAGGGAACTCATTCAGTTCAGCTTCATATTCAATTATAAACTGAAAATTTTAGATAAGTATTTAATAAGTATCTTTCTATAGTCATAGTAAATCAAATTATTTTCAGAATCTGACCCACATGATCCTAAAAGCTTAAAAGCTGAATAGTATTCAACAGATTGAGCCAAACTCTATCCACTAAAGGATCAAAAATAGGAATTTAGGGCTTGCCATGCTGGGTCTCTAAAGGCTATGCCCTAGGAGTGCAGATGGCCTGGATTCAGCAGGAAGCCCAGCTGCTGATCCTTCCTCTGCTGACTAGAATGAGATGATCTGGGAATCACCAGGGCCCTTAACCTGAACATTCACCAGAAAAAAAGATAATGAAAGATAATATCATCCTGTTGTTAGGTGCCATCGAGTTGGTGTCTGACTTATAGCAACATTCTGTACAAGAGTCAAAACAGTAGTTAGTGCTTGTCTGCTATTCATAGGGTTTTCAATGGCTAATGTCATCCTAGGGCTCAAGTAATCTCTACATTTAAGTAAGTAGAAATAACTCAATTAAAAGTAATCAAATATATAAGACCATCTGACTAAAACCAAAGAGAAATGATACACAACAGAAACGGATTCATAGAATATTTTTAGATGTCAAATCTAACCAGTATATAATTATGAAATACCCTATCTCAAGTAAAAGGTTTTGCCATAAGCTGTACTACCAGATGATCTAGCTATATCACTTCTTGGAATATACCCAAAGAAAAGTCATCATACCACAGGGACAAGTGCATTTCCATGCTTATTGCAGCACTCTTTACAAGTGCAAAGTTATGGAATCAGCCCAAACGTGCATCAACAGAAGACTGGATTTTTTAAAATGTGGCATTCACAATGAAATATTATGCATCAGCAAAGAAGAATGAAATTATGTCATTTGCAGCAAAATGGATGGAACTGGAGACCATCATTTTAAGCAAAATAATCCAGACTCAAAATGAGAAATACATTTCTTACTCATATGCAGGAGCTAGATCTACCTTAAAGAAAATATATATGTGTGTATGTGTGTATATATATATATGTTTATATATATATATGTTTATATATATGTATGTATATGTGTATGTATATGTGTGTATGTGTATATGTGTGTGTATATATAAATAAATAAATAAATAAATATATATATATATATATATATATATATAGAGAGAGAGAGAGAGAGAGAGAGAGAGAGAGAGAGAACGTTTTTGTTGTTGCTAGGTGCCATTGAGTTGGGTCCAACTCATAGCAACCCTATGTACAACAGAATGAAACACTACCCAACACTGCCATGCACACCATCTTTTTATGTTTGAGCCCATTGTTGCAGTCACTGTGTTTCTTTGCATTTGGAGTCATGCCACATCAGCAAAAGTAGGTCCCAGGGACTTTACTCCATTCCTATCATTAAAGTTGACTCTACTTTGAGGAGGTAATTCTTCCCCACTCGTTTCCTGAATGCCTTTCAGCCTGGGGGGCTCACTTTCCAGTGTTATATTTGACAGTGCTTCTCTGCTATTCATAGGGTCCTCAATTGCTAATTGTTTTAGGAGTGGGCTGCTGGGTCCTTCTCACTAGTCTGTCTTAGTGTGGAAGTTCTGCTGAAACCTGTCCACCATGAGTGGCCCTACAGGTATCTGAAATACCAGTGGAATAGCTTTCAGTATCACAGGAATATATAATTATACACCTATATATAAATAAAAGTACATACCTATGATTGGAAAATACAAGGGGACCCATGAGGAGTGGGGAGAGGACCAGAGGGAGAGAGAGGGTGATGGGAAATCACATAGCAGGATAAAGAGGGAAAGAACAAGTGCATGGTATAGGACCTAACTATGAAAATCCCATAACTAATCCCACTACACTGTATGCAATTTAAAAAGATCATAGTATATCTCTATAATTATTGATACATGCCAGCAAAAAATTTTATATTGTTCAAAAAGATGAAAATGTTAACAATTCAGTTTTAATAACTGTACACTGCATATATGAACTGCATTATCACTCCGTACCCCATAAATATGTATAATAAAAAATGTACCTCGTGTGATATTAAAATAGTAAACTTTCTTTTAGTGTTATTATGCTTTTTCTGTTACATTTAGTTCTATGTGCCTTTTATTTATAGTGTCCCAAACACTGACATTCTTTGTTTTTACCCAATTATTAAGCAATCATCTTTGAATATCTCTATAAAGAATGCTAATAAAGGCAAGTATAAATAACAACAAAAATGGAACAAGTACATGTTGAATATCTCTGACCTGAAAATCTGAAATTATCTAAAATCTAAACCTGTGCACCACAATAAGTGGAAAACTCCACATCTGACCTTATGTTGACTTGTCAGAGTCAAAACACAGACACACTAAGCTGGGCATGGCAGTGCCAACTCCCAAAAGCAACTTAGGAGGCTGAGGCCAAAGGATCGCTTGAGCCCACTACTTCAAGAATAGCCTGGGCAACACAGCAAGACCCTGTCAAAGAAAAATAAGCAAACTAAACAAACCAAAAAGCAATGACAACAAAATAAGCTCATTAAAAATATTATAGAAAATTACCTCCAGGCTATGTGTATAACGTGTATAAGAAACATAAATGAATTTCAGGTTTAGACTTGGTTCCTATTCCCAAAATATCTCACTGTATATATGCAAATATTCTAAAATATGAAAAAGCCTGAAATACAAAACACTTAATAAACATTGATATAGCTTTAAAGGTTTTAAAGAAGAGCTATTAAAGCCTGCAGCCATAGCCCTGTGGCATCCGATCCCGTCACATCTTAGAAGCTAAGCAGGGTCAGGCCTGGTTAGTATTTGCATGGGTGACCGCCTGGGAACACCAGGTGCTGTAGGCTTGGGAGATGGATCCGGCAACCCACTCCCAAAAATCAATTTGCCACTGAAAACCCTATGAACAGCAAAGAAGCACTGACAATAGTGTTTCCCCTATTGTAGGTAGTGTCACTATGAGTCGGATACCAACTTGATGACACCTAGCAACAACAACAACAAAGTTTAGTAAAAGCTTAACAATATGCCAAAAACTTTGAGTCCATCATCTTATTGCCTGCAGCCGTAGCCCTGTGGCATCCGATCCCATCAGATCTCAGAATCTAAGCAGGGTCGGGCCTGGTTAGTACTCGGATGGGAGACTGCCTGGGAATACCAGGTGCTGTAAGCTTAGGAGACCAACCCAGCAACCCACTCCCAAAACACAATCCGCCATCGAAAATGCTATGAACAGCAGAGAAGCACTGACAATAGTGTTTCGCCTGTTGTAAGCAGGGTTGATAACCAACTCGATGGCACCTAACAACAATTATAATTAAATGAACAATTAAATTCTTCAAAAATACAAATATCAGTAAACAGGAATATGCATTCACTTTTATATTTCCAGAGATTATTATTCTAGACAGGAAGCAATTTACTTTTTAAAATTAAATTTATAAAGATTATAAAGTTAATTTAAGATATAACCAACCACTGAGATTTTGAATCCATAAGATGAATTTCCAACACAAAAACATAGACATGTGAACAATTTGGTATGCGAAAATTAAATGCCCCAGGGTAAACATAGCTAATAACCAGTTAAGAAAACAACATCCAGATAGACATACAATAGAGCGATGTGACTAACAATCACACAGAGTCATGGATTTAAATGCTAGTCAGAGAATTAGTAAACTCCTGCCCAGAATGAACACTACATTGTAGCACTGGAGAATATGCAAGTCTTCTCTCACCATCACCAGGGATTTAAAATGATGCCTTAAAACTCAGTGTGTATTTTTGTTAGAAATTTAAATAGATTTCTCATCATATATACTTTCATTATGATTTGAAAGTATCATGACTAAAAAGTAAGTTTTACGTCAATCTGGGCCCATATGCATTCAATTAGCAGATCAGCAGGCTGCACAGTTAAAAACAAACTTTTTATTCCCACATTAACATTGATGTATTAATAGGCTAATGTTATATATCAATGCATATTAATATTAATGATCATTTAATATTAATGTATTTTGATAGACTAATATATAGATATCACCACATTTTTTACAGTGCTATTGGATACATATAATTCATGTTATTTTTAGGGGAAAATAATAACAACAAATTCAAGAAAAAATATTTAACTCATTTATGTATTAACAGTCTTCCATTCTTGGAAGTACAGTTTTACTGTCCACTTTTAAAATCCAGAGAGTAGAAACATGAATTCTATATAAGATCAAACATTAAGAACAAATTTGAAATAACTCTTAAAATACATACCTCTGGCCAAGTGCAGTGGCACACACCTGTAATCACAGTGATTCAGGAGACAAAGGCATGAGGATCTTAAGTTTGAGGTCAGAGGCAGCCTCTATAACTTAGAGAGACCCTGTCTCAAGATAAAATAATAAAAATTAAAAAGAGGCTGGGGATGCAGCTCAGTGGCAGAGAGCTTGCAAAGTATGCACAAGCCCCTTTCAACCCCTCTGTACTGGAAAAAAAAACAAACCAAACAAACAAAATACCTCCTAGGTTCATACTCAGCTTTACCCGATCAGCACATATTTCTATATACAAATACTTATTATGTGTGTATGAGGTTATTCTATGTTATGACAAAATACCTGAGACTGACTAATTTATAAAGAAGAGAAGTTTATTTGCCTCATGGTTCTGGAGGCTGTAAAATACAAGAGCATGGCATGATATCTGACTGGCATCTGGCAAGTCAGATGCTGCACCTTAACATGGTACAAGACATTATATGGCAAGTCAGAACAAGCACACTAGCTTAGGTCTCTCTTCTTCTTATAAAGCCAATAATGCTATCATGGGGACCCTGTGCTTCTGATCTCACCTAATCCTAATTACTTCCCCCAAAGCCCTATCTCTAAATAGAATTAACAGATAAATTTGGGTTTTCAGTTTCCCAAACATGAACTTGTGACTCACATTCAAACCAGAGCATATGAACATGTATCACTAGAGTAATATCTAAATAATCTGTATTCAATACAAGTTTAACAAGAAAAGTTCTAAGAAATGAATGCTTTATATCACACAAACAAGAAGTATTATTGTAAGAGAGTGCTCCTGATTGACCTCTAATTTACCAAGGATTTCCATTAACTCAGTTAAACATATCACTTGATGTCCATAGCTTCCAAAAAGCTCCTCTCTGGGCTACTTTCTGGTACACTTGCATACTTTCTTTGTTTTGCTGATTTGAGAGTTTGCGGAATGTCAAGGCGTATTTTTCAATCTGTTTATCCTAGTTGAACTGCTATGCACTTCAAATATTATTAATACATAAACTGATGAGTATAAAAATAGTTTGTGAAAACTTGCTTAAATATTTTGGAAAAATATGGAAAAGCTATGTCACCTGTCACCATAATTTGGTATAAGGCAAAGAGAGCAATTATTTTAAGTGCCTTTAGTCTTAGTAATAATACTGGTACTGTTACTCTGAGACTATTATATTCACATTAGGATAAAGTTTATAAAGTCATTTAAAAAAGACTTTCAACATAACAAGGATACAAATATCAAAGAAGTAAAACTCTACATTTAAATAGGAAATATTGGACTCAGGGTCCATTTTCTTTTAAAAATAAAATGTATATTCCTAGTTCTCTTCACTGAAAAGGCCTAGAAACAATTACCAATCTACTAATGCCCAGTAGATTATAATCACCATTTTCTAGTAAAAGTAACCAGGGCTGCCTTTGAGAAACAGCTGTTAGGTCTGGAAATAAAATATACAAGATAAGACTAGAACACACTCCATACCACAAAGTAAAGAAATGGTCAATGATCTCTAGGGTACAGAAGCTAATATGCAGATTCCCAAACAAAATCCACTCTTCTGGTTTGTCTCTATCTTTCAGTACACCCCACCTCCACTTTTTCCAGTGTCTTTTATTATTTTTATTTCTGGTTTTTGTTTTGTTTTTGTGGTACTACGGAGTTGAACCCAGGGCTTCATGCATGCTTTGGCAGGCCCTTTACCCCTGAACACACCCCCAGCCTGCTTTTTACTTTTTGAGAAGGGATCTTGCTAAATTACACAGGCTGCTCCCCAGCCTCAAACTCAAAATCCTCCTGGCTCCATCTCCCAGGTAGCTGGGATTACAAGCTTGCACCACCACATTCAGCTTCCACTGTCTTTTATAGGTTTCTTGTTCTGTGCTCAGCCAATAAACATCACTGTGTCTTGGGAATCCATCCTGGACTTTGTCATCACTCTACTTCTATCACATTTCCAAGCATAGTTTTTTCCACTGTCAGATTTTCAATATAAGGTATCTCTACTGTAACACACTAAATTTCTTTTAAAAATTCCTCATGTTCTATAAAACTGCATAGATCTAATAAGAAAAACAGACTTGGGATAGTCTGCTTAGAACCTAAACAACTCTGTAATTTTAGTGCTAATGAAAACTATAAATGGTCCTGAGAACATGATTTGGACCACCCAGCCAGGTAACTCCGTATCAACAAAGACTACCATAGCAGATATTTAAAATTGTTGTATTATTAGGGGCCATCAAATTCACTCTGACTCATAGTAAACCTATGTACAACAGAACAAAGCACCCCTCCACACTGTGCTACGCACATGACCTTTTTTATGTTTTAGCCTATTACTGCAGCCACTTTAAATACATCTAGTTGAGGGCCTTCCTTTGTTGGCTAGACTGTGTCTTACATTTTGGACATGCTGTCAGGAAGGATCAATCCCTGGAGAAGGGCATGATGTTTAAGACAGTGATAGACCAACAAGAAGTGTTGGGAGTGTTTTGCTCTGTTGTATATAGGGTCGCTCTGAGTCATACCCAACTCAACAGCAGCTAACAACCTAACAAGTTAGTTTTGCTCTCACGTCTGTCAGCTTGTTGTGCTGTGGGGGCTTCCATGTTGCTATGATGGTCAAAGCAATGCCACCAGCATTTCAAATACCAACAGGGCCACTCATGGTGGACAGGTTTCAGCTGAGCTACCAGACTAAGACAGACTAGGGAGAAGGACCTGGCAGCCACTCCCAGAACAATTAGCCATTTAAAACCCTATGAATAGTAGAGAAGCACTGTCAACTATAGTGTAAGAAAATGAGTCCCCAAGCTGGAAGGCATTCAAGAAATGACTGGGGAAGAGTTGTCCCCTCAAAGCAGAGTCAACCTTAATGATAGGAATGGAGTAAAGTCCTTGGGACCACCATTTGCCAATGTGGCATGACTCAAAATGAGAAAGAAACACAGTGACCACAACAATGAGTTCAAACATAAAAGATCATGTGTACAACACAATGTTGGGTAACGTTTCATTTGGTTATATATGGTCACTGTGAGTCAGATCCGACTGACAACACATAGAAACAATAACAGCAACAGTTACTTTTGAACTTCATATGACTTCTATATCCTTAAAAGAATGAGCTTATTTTATAGGCAAACGAAACTCGTCTCCTCTTTTCTTCTCTGTGAAACAGTTGATGCTTCATAAGGAACAGAACTATCTAGACTACAAATCATCAACCCAACATGGTGGGGTGGGATGAAGACAAGGGAAAAAATGCACAGAGGAGAGGTGCCTGTCACTTGATCAGAACCTAAGGTGATTTCATAATTTAAAAAAAATCTGACAAATATGACCATAGGAAATGGCCAAGAGAAAAAGAAAAAACTCTCTATAGATCTGAAAATCTCCAAGTCGTGAGTGCTGCCAAGAATACTCAGACTTCTACAAAGTCAAAGTTCTATTTTCCAGAACTCAGTACCTTAAAATGGAGTTGAGAGGGAGGCAGGCAATGAAACCAAATTCTTGGTAAGGAAATGGAGACACTTCTCAACTCTGTACTTAGATATATACGAAGGTAGAGAATAAACCTTTCTGATAAGACAAGTGATGAGATAAACAGACCACCTGAATTGGACTGCCAAGCAGCATACAAGTATCTGTTAGAGGATAACCCATTGTATTTTTAAAAGTTAATATAAAACAATGCTTATGTATAAAAAAGGCTCATTAAGAAACTTACTGAGAGCTGGGGTGTAGCACTTACCTAACATGCATGAGACCTTAGGTTTGACCCCCACAACCAGGACAAACAAACTGAACCTAAAAATTTACTGAGAAATTCTACAACTAAAAGCAATTCTGAGTCTCCTCTAATAAAACAGGAGAAACTCTTAAGTAGAGAAAATCCCTGTGGGAAACTATGAAGAAAAAGAAGATAGATATCCATCCACATTTGGAGAAAGTACAACAGTGAATAAAAATAAAAATGAATGCACAGAAGCATGTAGGTCCATATTCAGAAATCCAAGAGGAATTCCTATTTGTTCTCATAGCTCCTGCTATGTTGCTGATATTTCAGTCTTAAAAGAGGCTGTTTTCATTTCTTACAAGAGTTTTTTTTAAAACTTTTTCAAATAAGAGATTTTAAAGACATAGGGGATAGGAAGTAGAGTACCAAAGGAAGCTGAATTCAATAGGTTCTCTAAAAATCTTTAAGTTAATTAATAAAATAATTTCATCTCTTCTTTTAGGTTCCATTAAACGCTGTTAAGAAAAACTAAGCACTTCATTATAATTTTAATAGTTTCTTGTACTAGGCAGGTCCTTGCATGTACTTTACAAGCACTCTACCACTGAGTTGCACTCCCAGCCCCTTTTTTATTTTTTACCTTGAGACTAGGTCTCACTAAATTATGCAGGCTGCTTCTGGTCTCAAATTTGTGATCTTCCTGCCTCTGTCACTGGATTACAGGTATGCACCACAGCACTGGGCTTTGAAAAGCTTCTTAACCTTTCCAATTATCAATAACAGTAGCAAAAACAGAATACGTTTTAAAACTGAAAAAAAGGTAACTATTATATCTAGCGCCTGCAGCTGTAGCCCTGTGGCATCAGATCTCGGAAGCTAAGCTGGGTTGGGCCTGGTTAGTACTTGGATGGGAGACCACTTGGGAAAACCAGGTGCTATAGGTTTGGGAGAAGAACCTGGCAACCCACTCCCCAAAATCAATCCACGATTGAAAACACTATGAACAGCAGAGAAGCACTGACAATAGTGTTTCCCTTGTTGTATGTAGGGTTGCTATGAGTGAGATACCGACTCGATGGCACCTAACAACAACAAAAACATTATATCTAGTATACCATTGCAACACATCACCATAGTTTGATCTTGAGAGCTTTTTACGTTATAAAAGGACATATCTCAAGTGACACTCATCAGTAGCTAAACAGAATCTGATTCAGGGCTCCCATTTCACTGAGCCACAACCAACATTCCATGTGTCTAGTCTGTGTCCTAATAAAGTCATTTGGGTACTGTATATGCTTATTGTTTCTATTTCAATTCCTACCTCTCAATCAGAACATACTGAAGGAGAGCTCAGTCACTGGCCTAAACCAACTCAAACTTGTCCCTGTCTGGCTCTGTTTTGCCACTTCAGCTTTTATTTTCTTCCTGAGTCACTCTCTTCTGCAGTTACCATTCCAGGAATGACAAGACTGATCAATAAACATCTTTATGACAAGGGACCAAAAGTAACCCTGAGGTAATATCATATTTCACCCATAATTGGAGTTGGCTTGAAGGAGCCAATATTGTTTCTATTGCAAAATGCAAGAAGTATGAAGAAAAAGGAAGAAAGAAAATTAACTGTTCTTTAAATCCAGTTCAGTAAGGAAGAGAAATAGGGGTGTTAATATATGTACAGAATAAAAATTTAAGGATTCTCCTTTTTTTCTGTACCTACTTGAATTTTAACTTTAAAATATGACCTCAGATGTTTAGAAGGCAAAAGAAATTTTAAAAATTTTGTTTCTTTGAAAAAGAGTAAACTATTGGTTCAAGTACCTTTGAAAAATTGCTTCTTTTCAGAAACACTGGAAGGACAATGATTCTAAATAATTTTGATCAACTATGTGGAGGCTGGGGTTTAGATCAGCTGGTTAAGTGCTGCACCAAGCTCCCTGAAGCCCTGGGGTTAATCCCCAGCACCGCCAAAAGGAAGAAGGAAGTGGCAATCCACTCCCAAAGCAATCCCCAACTATCAGCCATTGAAAACCCTGTAAGAGTCACTATGAGTCAGACTCAACTCACGAGCACCCAATAGAGAATTTAACATTCATTTTTATTTTATTAAATAACAAAATACTGAGTAAAAGTTTGAATTTTAGAATCTGAAATATAATAGAATTAGGTATCTTCTCTACAAACTGCTGTGTTATTCTTCGTGGTGTAAACAGTCATTTTCTGTGTTAGAAAAACCAATACTCTAAAAAGGAAAAGGAGGGAAAATCAAGTTCTATGGCACCACCTTTTGGACTTTTCAAATTCTTAACAAAATTATTACTTAAATTATATGAAAAATTAATTGACCAGAATCAAAACAAAGACAGAGACACTATTCATGTGCCTTTTCTTAAGCCTTATTTGCCCTGTCTCAGTTCTGTATTGTTGTTGTTGTTGTTAGGTGCTGTCGAGTCAGTATCCAACTCATAGCGACCCTCATAGGGTTTTCATTGGCTGACTCTTTCTGGATTGCCTTGGGAGTGGATTGCCAGGCCCTTCTCCCATTTTTGCGGTGCTGGGAATTGAACTTGGGACCTCAGAGACTGCAGCACAGCGCACTACCAACTGAGCTAAATCCCAGCCCCAGTTCTGTATTAGGTTTGTTAAATTAAGTAATTAGAAGATCATTCATCTAAGACTGTCTCTGTACTATGAGTTCCTATGTAACAAAACCCAACCTTAGTACTTAAACCCAAATATAATTTAGGAGCATGTTTCCATATTAAGTAGCTGGGCTTCAGTCAATCCCAGGTAGCCAACTGATGACCATGCTCAAATAATGCAAATTTTACTTTGCAAATAATGCAAATTTTACTTTGCTTCAGTGTTTAGCCTATAAAAGCTCCCTGACCATGCTGCCAGCCATACCTCTCTCAATGTCTTCAGATTCTGCACACTGTCCAATTCATGAAATAATCAATCTTTGTGCAAATTCTGCCAAAAATTTTTTTTCATTACTGGGGTTTGAAACTAGGGCCTTGCACATGTTAGATAAATGCTCCACCAGTGAACTGCACTCCCAGTCCCTTTTTTATTTTTTATTTTGAGACAGGGTCTCATTAAGTTACACAGGCTGCCTCCGGCCTGAAACTCTCACTCCTCCTGCCCAATTCTCCTGAATAGCTGGGATTATAGGTATGTACCACTGTGCCCCATAACTCTTTCCAAATTTAATTTGTCTAACATTTTCCTTGGGAGGTTGAGGTTTAGCTAAATTAGTAGAGTGCTGCTCTGCACCCTCTGAAGCCCTGGGTTTAATCCCCAGCATCACATAAAATGGGAGAAGGACCTGGCAGCCCACTCCCAAAGCAATCCCAAAACAATCAGCCATTGAAAACCCTATGAATGGCAGAGAAGTATTGATATAGTGCCCAGCATGGCACAGTGTTGGGCAGTGTTTCATTCTGTCATACACAGGGTCACTATGAGTCGGACCCAACTCAATGGCACCTAACAACTACTTTTCTTTTATCTGATTAAAAATGTGTCTATATTGAACAATTATGTATAATATTATCATTTTAATACAAATCAGGAAAATGAGGTGTGCACAGTGGCTCATTCCTATAGCCCCAGCAACTTGGGAGATATAGACAAGAGGACCACAGGTTCAAGGCCAGAGGCAGCCTGGGTAACTTATAGAGACCCTATCTCAAGATAATAAATAAAACATGGGCTGCAAGTACAGCCCAGTGGTAGAACACTTGCAAGTAAGTGTAAGGCACTGGGTTCAACCTCCAAGTACTGCCAAAAAATAAAAATATTTAAAAAAATAAGAAAATAAAAGCTTGTTGTGTAACAAACTATTCTCAACATCTTATGGAAATGTTTCCTAAAGCATGCCCCCCTCAACCCAGCATTACTAACATCATCTAGTAACTTGTTCAAAATGCAAATTCTTGGAAATGTGGGGGAGAGGTGGAATCTGCATTTTAACAAGTCCTGCAAGTGACTCTGATACAAGCTGGATTTTGAGAACCATCATCTCTGGGCAATTCAGAAAGGTCCATAGGCAAACCAGAATACATGTTAGTTAAGAAACTGCAGATCAGCAATCCTTAGTTTGACATTCACATCGGTATCACCAGGACACTTTAAAAATGCACAGCTCAAACTCCAATATCTGCTTTAATGCTTTCGGAAAGCAAGGAAAGCCTGGGCACGGAGATTAAAACAAAAAACCTCCCAAGCGATTCCAAAGTGCAGCCAACGTTGAGAGCCACTGCTCTTCTAGATTACATCTTTAAATGCTAGAGCTCATGAAAAATCTTAGGCTAAGAAAAGTTTATAAATGAGACATGAAAAATGAGCTTTCAAAATCAAAATACATTAAAAAATCCTATTATAGAGTTCCTTCCAATCAATTTTACTCTTCCAAAGACTATACAAGATGTTCATTATTAGCATAGAATTGTTTTAATAAATAATTTTTATATACAAACAAAAATCATTTCTAATAGTTATGGGAAAGCTTAGGGGGAAAAAAAGGCATCATCTTTACAGACCATCTAATGTACTTGGGGAGATAAGACATAAAGTAAGAATGAAGTTGTTCTTGTTGTTAGGTGCCGTCAAGTCGGTATCCGACTCATAGTGACCCTCTGGACAACAGGGGAAACACTATTGTCAGTGCTTCTCTGCTGTTCATAGGGTTTTCAATGGCAGATTGATTTTTGGGAGGGGGTTGCCAGGTCCTTCTCCCAAGCCTACAGCTTGTGTTGTTCCCAGGTGGTCTCCCATCCAGGTACTAATCAGGCCCAACCCTGCTTAGCTTCAGAGATCTGATGGGATCGGATGCCACAGGGCTACCTCTGCAGGCCAAGAATGAAGTACAGAAGTTAAATTTAGAGTTCGGATCAAATGCTCTGACTCAATGGAAGAAGAAATGGCTCCTAACTATAGTAGATTTTATGACTGTCAAAAAAAAAAAAAAAAAAAAAGAGGATGGCCAGAGTTGAAGATTTAACCCAGTGGTACGGCACATGCCTAACAAGTGTTAAGGCCCTGGGTTGGGTTCCCAGCATGGGGGACAGAGGGGAGGCCAGATTTTCAGTCTTTAAGGATAAGTGTCATTAGGCAGAGTTGATGAGGAAAAAAACAAACAAACATGGTTTTGTTTTGTGTTTTTGTTTGAGAGTAAGATGTAATAAGAACAAAATTTTCTGATTTCGAGGTCCTTCATCTGATGTGTCTCCTCAATTTTCCCACAGATCATACATAACTAGTACCATTCTAGAAGCACAGGACAGAAATAGGATAGAATTCATTACATGCAATGGCTGAAGTCACTGGGAGACTTGTTCAGATTTATCTCTGGGGTGAGCCCTAAAAAATATGTGTGTCTATAAATTCCCAAGTGTGCTAATGCTGCTATTGCAGGGATAACACCTTGAAAACCACTGTGTTAGGGCACTGAGATGTCATTATTTGGTGGAATTCTGGTTAAGAAAGACTGATATAAAAAGTATACCTTCATCCGGAAAGTCACTTATGTGCTTTGAAGTAAATACAGAAAACAGATTAGTAAGAAGCACCAGTATTACCCTTATGCCTTTCCATTCAAGAAAACATTTTGGTCTGTTTTGCTGCAGCCTTTTCTTTAGAAATAAATGTAATATTCTTGGCTGTTATGCAATACTACACCAACCTATACATGTCAGGGGATCAAAAGGCATAGGCAGTGCATCCAGATGTAGTGCAGTGATTCCTCTCAGGCTTCTATAAAAAGGTGCAGGTTCTGCCTACTCAAAGCACTAAGGGGCAGTTCACCAATCCTTTCATATCAAAAGTAGTCTTGGCTTTTGGAGGTTTTAGGTTTGGTGCTAGAGGTTGAACCCTAAGTGTACACTTTACCACTGAGCTACACCCCCTAGCCTCTATTCTCATCGATTGCATCCTTTAAAAAATGTATTTCAATACTTTGTGAGTGCTTCTCAAGTATTTCCTTCACACACAACTTCACTATTTGTAATATTAAGTTCAATTATTTCTAATATACTGCATTCAAACTAGAATGTTAGTTCTGCTATGGCATTTTAGTTCCTAGTCATCCTTGCTTATGTGTCCTATTCCCCTTTCCCACCTTTCCCCTTTTCCAGCTTTCTTCTGACCTTGTTATCCCCTTATGGGGTTTCTATCCTGTTTAACTGGGGTTACATTTTTCTTACATGCTAGTGGGTGTGCCTATTGGTTTTGCTTCCACTTTTTTCTAATTTTCTTTACATTTATAGGGCAGTTCCTCCTAACACTTCATATTATTTCCCTTCTCCTTGTTCTGCAGGGTTTTTTTTTTCCACAAAGCTTTTATTTTCCCCAGGTTACCACTTCCTCAACAAAGAAAGTACAACCAAACTATGCTCAGTATCTGTTAACAAAAAGAAAGGAACAGGTTGCCTTTGGTATTGCCTTCTAACTACACAGCCCTAGGGGAATCCCCTTCCAAAATGACGTGCAAGAACTAAGCAATTTCTGGTACTCAAGAGGCTGCATTTAAGATGGTTATACAACATGTAGGGGAAGGCTTCTCGTTTTCCAAATAACTAAATCTCTGAAATAATGAACAAGTGAAATTCCACCATTTGCCATCCTACCACTTACATGTCTAAGTCCCACCTATTTTTGGAGTTCAGAACACGATACCCTATGTGGCCATATTTTAGAGGTTACTCTCTTTCTTCTGCCTTTCTGGGAGTGGGGAAGGTGGCAGTAAAGGAATCCTCTGACCTACCTTTCCTGAAAGTACATCAACCTCATGTAAAAGGCCTTCTGCCTTATATCCAGAGAAAAGAAATGCTATGGAGAAGGGCCAAGAAGAATCTGCACAAACAGACCTTGCCAAGTTCCCTCCAGTTCATTGCCATAGGATCGTATTCCTTTTGTCCATTCTGCACTAAAACCTAAACATAAAATGTTTTCCCTGAGTCTTCAGGTCTGCATCTCAGAAGCCTCCTGTGTCATGTAAAACTTTAATTAAATAAATTTGTTATGCTTCTCTCTTGTTAATCTCTTTTGTCCTAAGGGTGTCAGCCACAACCCTTGAGATAGGTCAGAAAAAGATGCCACTTTTTCTCCCACACACTATCTTTCTAGGATCAATTCAATTCACCATTTTCTCCATTAAGCCCCTTTTCTGCCATGAAGATTCATTCTGACATTTCACTTCTTCAAAGGCTTATCTTTGTTAAGCCATTCTCTGTAATTATTTCATGTTTTCTTTAATTCCATATCAAGTTACATAAAGCCAGTTACATTTAGACTCTATAATAGCACAAATGTCTATATGCATAGTACCCTAGCATCCAATCCCACCTGGTCTCGGAAGCTAAGCAGGGTCAGCCTGGTTGATCCTTGAACAGGAGACTGCCTGGGAATACCAGGTGCTGCAAGCTAGGGAGAAAGACCTGGCAATCCACTCCTAAAACAATGTGCCATTGAAAATCCTATGAATAGCAGAGAAACACTAACAATAGTGCCAATCATGGCACAATGTCGAAGGGTATTTTGTTCTTTTGTACATAGGGTTGCAATGAGTTGGACCAGACTCGATGGCACCTTACAACAACAACAGCACAAACACAAAGTAAATATTTGTATTTATGATAGAAATACAGTCTTAGCTGGATGCAGTGGCACATACCCGTATTCCCAGCAACTCAAGAGGTAGAGGCAGTAGAATCACAAGTTTGAGGCCAAAGGCAGCCTGCATACCATAGCAAGACCTTGTCTCAAGGTAAAAACTAAAAATGGGGCTGGGGATGCAGCCCCATGGTAGAGCATGGTAGAAAGTATGTTCAAGGCCCTGGGTTCAGGTCCCAGTACTGCCTCTCCCCCCCAAAAAACCTAAAGAATTTCATAAAGATTTTATGCACTTCCACTAAATTTTTATGCAACAGATACAATTTAGCCAACCACATCCCCACTACTGATGGTCTAAATGAAAAAATTCAGCATTCCTGCTTTTTTCCTGAAGGTGTTAGAAGCAATCAATTAATTTATAAGTAGAAGAAAGGGTTCTAGCTGGGTCTGGTGGCACATGCATGTAATACTAGCACTGGAGAGGCAGAGGCAGGAGGATTGTGAGTTCAAGGCAGCATGGGCTACATAACAAGACCCAGATGCAAACAACTAAGGGCTGGGGATGTAGCTCAGTGGTAGAGCACTTGCTTACCAGGGTAAGACCCTGGGCCAATGCCTATCATTGCCCAAAAAAAAAAAAAAAAAAAAAGTGTTCTACGGTGATATATAGGTCAGCTTGTGCGTTGCTGTGTCAAAATAACAGAACAACTTCAGAAGGAAGGATAGGTTTACTTGGGCTCTCTGTCCAGAAGATCTCATTCCGTAACAGCGGGGAGGCATGGCAAGGCCTAGACTGGAGGACCTCACATCTTGACAGTACAGCAGCAGAGTGCTCATTGGAACTGGGAGCCTGCATAAAACTTCCAGAGACCCGCCCCTGGTGACCTACTTCTGCAAGCTGGGATCCACCTCCCAAAGTTCCACAGCTTCCCAGGACAGCACTACTACTGGGGACCAAATATTCGAACATATGACCTTGGGGGTACATTTTTGATTCAAACCATGCCAATATAAAACATAATTAAGAACATACCATCACTCCTGGGTTGAGATATTGTAAAGGTGCTATAAACAAGTATTATATCCCAAATATGCCAGTATCTAATCCACACACGATTTGTTTCATTGAGTTTTATTGTATTACATTTACCACTTCACTTGTTTAATTATCAATTACTGATTTTTAATATAACTCACTCATATCAATGAAAAGAATAAAAAGTCTACTTACCCCACCCATTGTAATACCATCAATAAGAGCAACAAATGGTTTCTGGCAAGAAGCTAAAAGAGATAATTTTAGTTACAATGTTTAAAATGTATTTACTTTTTCCAAAAATCTTATTATATAAACTCTATTTTTCCTAGGAAATTTTTGTAAGAACTATCAAAAAAGACTACTACTTGGCTTATGAAATACATTTTTAATGTCAGTCCACGCAGTCTTGATCAACTATTTATCATCATTTAACAACTCAACCCTCAATTAGAAACAAATGAAAGTCTTGTATAACTCAACTATTGAGAAATGTAATTAACACCTGCCCTATAAGCCAAGAATATTTATGGATGCAGGTGTATTTTAAAGAACATGTTTGTTCCCTGTACAACTAAAGTATGTGGATACATACAAAGAAGGACAGCATACAAGAAAAAACACACTGGGAGTTACAGGAGCCAGATCCCAGTCTCAGTTTTATTATTAACTGGCAATTCAGTGAGACACTAAATGATAAACATCAAATAAGGGCTTATCATATGCATCATATATAACTAAGTTTCCTCAGATGTCCTTTCCAGATTGAAAATTATGTTAATCATTAAAACTTGTATTGCCTTTCTCTTTTGATTTTCTCTCAGAAGGAGAGGTAGCCAGAACATAACAAAAATGTAAAAAAATAAACTTCTGTTATAGCTTACTGCCAATATTACCTACTTACTGAAAGCCAATAAAAAACTTCAGGTTTCAGCCATCTAGCAATTCTGAAATCATTTCCAATGAACCAATGAGTCACTAAAGCATAACTCAAGTTTCACATGCACAAGGACTTCCCACTGCCCTCGATTTTGAATATAGTTCCCTAGAAACTACAGAAAGAAATTATCATTACAGAGATATATACATGCATGCAGACCTCATTGCAGCTGCTAATATGTTTATCTCAGATACAAACTATTAGACAATAATTAATGCAGGACATGAAGTCACAATTTGCCAAATTTCTTATTGACTATGTCATTACAATGCATAGCAATTATGCCCTGAAGACTCTTTACCAAATTCTCTCTTCAAACTGCTTAGAGGTTTCTCTCTTTTATTTGTTGTTGTTGTTGTCGTTGTTGTTGTTAGGTGCTGTCGAGTGGAATCCAATTCATAGCAACATAGAATCCAATTCTATGTACAACAGAATGAAATACTACCCAACACTGTGCCATGCCCAGCAGTATTGTCAATACTTCTCTGCTATTCACAGGGTTTTCGATGACTATTTTGGGAGTGGGCTGCCAAGTCCTTCTCTTTTATTTAGAAAAATCTACATTAATATAGTAGTTACTAGCCACATGTAACCAGCTCTCTTAAAATTAATTATAATTAAGCTAGGCACAGTGGCTCACTCCTGTAATCCTGATGACTTGGGAGGTTGAGGCAGGAGGATTGTTAAGTTTGAGACCAGAGGCAGCCTGTATAACTTAGCGAGACCCTGTCTAAAAATAAAAAATAAAAAAATGTGCTGAGGGTGCAACCCTGTGGTAGATGTTTGTAAAGTATGTGCAAGGCCCTGGGTTCAACTTCCAAGTATCACAAACACACAAAAAAAAATAATTATAATTAAATGAAGCTTAAAATTCAGTTTCTTGGTAACACAGCCACATTTCACGTGCTTAATAGGCACATGAAGCTAGTGGCTCTCGTACTGGACAGCACAGAGAATATTTTCATCATTGTAGAAAGTCCTCTTAGACAGTGTTGGTATACAGAATATTTGAATAAGTAAAATATGCAAGGTAAATTTGACATGTGGACTTTTTGGATTTAAAGAAGTGATAGATGTCCTGTCAATCTGGCTCAGTGCTCTTTTCCAACTCCTCTCCAAAACCAAAGAAACTGTAGAAAAAGTAAAATCTAAATTTATATCCAACTACAAAGTCAACCAAGAGAAACCCTCAGGTGCCAAAAACACATAAGAAACTCAAAGTCAATAGCTGAGTGGAAAGCTATAGCCATCCAACCAACCAAACTGCATAAAGCTTCAAGTTAAGAGGAGCTCTTCCACTTATAAAACAAAACTAGAAAAACTCATCTACTGATTCAGGAACTCAATAAGGATGTACAGGAGAGAAAAAGTCTGAGACAGTAGATGCTGAAGTACTAGATAACAACCACCACCATTAAAACTCAATACACAAAACAGCCTTAACAAATATGGTCTACAAGTAACATCCTTAATTTAGTGTAAGGAGAGTCAGACCAAGAAATATAAATCTCTTCTGCAAAGAGATTTAAACCTAAGTATGACTTTTTGATTTTTTCTTGTTGTTGTTGTTGTGGTGGTGGTGGTGGTGGTGGTGGCGGTGATACTAGTGGGCTAGGATTTAGCTCAGTTGGTAGAATGCCACTCTGCAGTCTCTGAGGTCCCAGGTTCAATTCCCAGCAGCACAAAAATGGAAGGAGGATGTGGCTATCCACTCCCAAGGCAATCCTGAAAAATCAGACATTGACAACCCTATGAGGGTCGCTATGAGTCGGACATGACTCAATGGCACATAACAACAACAACAACAACAATAACATAACAACAACAAGGGGGCTTACCATCCATGGGTTTACCATGGATGTGTGGATACTTTTTAAGCACTCTACCACTAGGCTGCACTCGACCCCTTTTTTTATATCTTGAGGCAGACTCTTGATAAGTTACGCAGGCTGCCTCTGGTCTCAAACTTGTAATCCTCCTGCTTCTGCCTCCAAGTCGCTGGGATTATAGGCACCTGCCCTAAGAAAGACATTTTAAAAGCTTTCTGAATGATACTCAGAACAACAACACTGAGTCCACTCAATGTTATAACATAGGTTCTAGCTAAACTATAACAAGAAAAGCCACAAACACAAAAATTGGAAAGATATGAAAAAAATATGTGCAGATGACAGAACTGTCTATGTAGGAAGGTAAAAGAAATCTGTGGAAATACTATTATAATTAACAAATTTCAGCAGGGTTGTTGGATACAAAAGGATATTAAAATCAAAAGCATTTCTATATGCCCGAAATAATTACTCAGAAAACATAGTATGAAAATAACCATTAAATGCAGTAATAAAAACCATAAGTTACCTAAGAATAAGTCTTTAAAAAAGAATATTGAAAAAAAAATACCTTTATGGAGAAAATTAAAAGACAGTATGGAAGAGCATCTTACATATTTCAGACATGTAGTCAGGAGGGACCAGTACCTGGAGAAGGACATCATGTTTGGGAGACTGACAAGTCAATGAAAAAAAGGAAAACCCTCCACCAGATGGACTGACACAGTGTCTGCAACAATGGGCTTAAATATAAATAAGATCGTGTGCCTGGCACAGAATTGGGAAGTATTTCGATCTGCTGTGCATAGGGTCGCTATGAGTCGGACTCAACTCGACTTGATGGCACCTGACAACAACAATAGTGGAAGAGCATGAATGTCAACCAGAAGAAAATGTTCTAAAAACTGATTTGTAGTGACAGTGGCACAACTTGGTAACTTTACAAAAATCATTGAATTGTACACTTTAAGTGGGTGAATTTTTAATGGGATGAATACTCCACCAATAGCAGAGAAGCAGTGACAATTGTGCCAAGCATGGCACAGTGTTAGGGAGTGTTTCATTCTGTTCCACACAGGGCTGCTATGAGTCGGACCCAACTTGATGGCATCTACCAACAACAACAGTAAATCATAACTCCATAAAGTAATTTTTTTGTATGTGTGGTACTGTGGGATGAACCCAGGGCCTCGTGCTTGTATCCTTTGCATGTGCTGTACCACTGAGCTACACCTTCAGCCCATTGTTTTTTACTTTTTTTTTTTTGAGACAGGGTCTCGCTAAATTACGTAGATTGCCTCTGGTCTTGAACTTGCGATCCTCCTGCCTCCATCGCCTGAGTTGCTGGGATTACAGGTGTGTGCCACTGCGCCTGGCTTCCATAAAGTTGTTTTTTTGTTTTGTTTTGTTTTTATTTTTGTTTTTGTTTTTTGGTACTGGGGGTTGAACCCAGGGCCTCACGCTTGCATGCTCTGCAAGTGCTGGACCACTGAGCTGCACCCTCAGCCCATTTTTTTTTTTAAATTTTTGAGACAGAGTCTCACTAAGTTACACAGACTGCCTCTGGTCTCCAACTTGTGATCCTCCTGCCTCCGCCTCCCAAGCCACTGGGATTATAGGTGTGCACCACTGCACCCGGCTCATCAAGTATTTTTAAATCTACATGAATAAGTGAAGAGAGATGCCACATTTGTGACAAGAAAATTCAGTATCAAAGATGTGAGCTCTCCCCAAGTTAATCCATAATTCATTGTCATTCCAATCAAGATTTCCATAGGTTTTTTTATTTGTTTTTGGTAGTGCTAGGGATCAAACCCATAGTTGTGAGCTACATCCTTAGCCCTCTGTAGGATATATTGTGAAAGCAAACAAAATAATTTTTAAATTTAAACAGAAGATCAAAAAAAATCAAGAGTAGTTATGACATAAGATGTACAGAAAAAGAAAGTCTTATATTTTGCGGGACAATTTGGAAATAAAGTGAAGACGTATCAACTCTAAGATCCCTCCATCACATATCTTACTTCTAGAGAAAACTTAGTATATCAGCACTGAAGAAGCATATACAAGGATGGAACCATCTATATTAGTAAAAACTGGAAATAACCTAAAAAATCCATAAGCGTTGAAAAGATAAGTAATATAGGGTATATTCTTAATACCAGGTACTACAGAACAGCTACAGTTTGTTGTTAAATACAATTTATAAATTGGTTCTATAGATGCCGCCTGCAGCTATACCACTGTGGCAAACGATCCCGTCAGATCCTGGAAGCTAAGCAGAGTGGGGTCTGGTTAGTACTTGGATGGGAGACCATTTCAGAACACCAGGTGCTATAGGCCTGCGAGAAGGACCTGGTAACCCACTCCCAAAAAACAATCTGCCATTAAAAACCCGATGAATAGCAGAGAAACACTGGCAATAGTGTTTCACCTGTTGTCCACAAGGTTGCTATGAGTAGGATACCACCTTGATAGCACCTAACAACAACTATAGATGGTACTTAATTTATGATGGGGCTTTGTCCAAATAGGCCCATTTAGTGCATCTAACTTTCCAAGCATCATTACTTAGCAACACAATATACTATTCAGCAACAGCTGGGGACTCTGAAGATCTTGTGATTGACTGGAAGCTGCAGCTTGAGGCTGCTGCTCAGCATGACAGTATCATTCTGCATATCACTAGCCCAAGAAAAGACCAAAACTCAACATCTGAAGTACAGTTTCTACAAAACACATATTGCTTTCACATCACTGTAATGCTCAAAGATTAGTCTGAACCATCATATACAGACGGGGAAGACCTGTATATAGGAAGATAATATATAAATTTCAAAATACAAAGTAATAGTTCATAAATATTTAGTAAAAATATAAAATATGGCCCAAGATGATGCACTACAAATTAATAACAATAGCTGCTTTTGAGGAGGGATAACAGTTGCTTCAGATGAGAAAATGGAATGGCACTACGAAAAACCACAAAATGGACTGAACTGTAACTTTAAAACCTGTAATATATTTTTGTTTCCTTCCTTTCTTTTTGGTGGTACTGGCAAGTTGACCCTGTGGCCTCATGCATGCTTTTTGCAAGTGCTCAATCACTGAGCCACACCCTCAGGCCCTATATTTGAAGTAAACTTTACAACATCAACAAAGTATTGCTATCTGTTGTGTATGGATTGGTGGGTTTACAAATACTTATTATGTTATTCCTTATAATTTAACTTTTGAAAACACGTATTTGATAAAAGTACTGTTTTGCTTCAACAGAAACCTAGAATCTTGACTAAAAAGCAATTTTATTCCAGAGTTCCTCAAGAATTAGGAAATGATACTTCATTTTACACAGACATCTGGGACTCAAGGTTTTATCTTCCAAGGAAGCTAGCTATCTTACCAGGAATCCGGTTTCACACTGATTTTATGACAAACTGCATTTATAAAAAGCCTACAAATATTAAAGTATAAATTGCTCTGGAATAAGCAGTCAGAATAGTTGAATCAATTTTATTTATGCCTAACACATAGTATGGAACTGGGGTTTAGCTCAGTTAGCAGAGTACCACCCTTTGCTCTCTGAGGCTCTGGGTTCAACCTCCAGCACCACAAAAATGGGAAAAGGATATGTAATCAATTCCCAAAGCAATCCTGAAACAATTAGCCATTGAAAACTCTATGAACGGCAGAGAGGCACTGACACAGTGCTGGGTATGGCACAGTGTTGGGTAGCGTTTCATTCTGTTGCATACAGGGTCACTTTGAGTAGGACTCGACTGGATGGCACCTAGCCACAACAACAACACATAGTATATAAAATTTCAATAAGAGTTTATATCTTAACAAATCATACTATCCACTCCACTCCTTGATTCCATTTTTAAAGCTCTAAGCAGAGCATACATACCAATGGCATTGTTTAGGATATATTCTTCCCTGAAGAAAACCTGAGCCATGTTCTGTTTTGCCTTTGCAGCTTCAGAGATCACTAAGAAATGAAGAAAAGAACAAAACAAGGCATAATTACAAATCAAAAAACATGCTTTCTAGTCAATAAAGGAAAATATATTAAAAATACTATAATGATTGAGTATTAGAGGGAGGGGGACTCTAAAATGGCTTGTTAAAGTTCTGAAGTCACCCGTGCTACAGACACATTCACTTGGTCAGAGATCCACATCCAATATCAAAGTTTCAAGCCAAAAATTTGTATTATTTTACTTACTGTGACATCACGATATATATACATATATATATACATATATATATATACATATATATATACACATATATATACATATATATATACATATATATATATATACATATACATATATATATATGTATGTATGTATATATTTCAGTGTTCAGGCACAGTTCTTGGTTCCTTAACTCCCTCCCCAAGGCAGGCCACAGAAACTAGAATTCCTCCTTGCCAAAGCATGTCATCTGCTCTAAATATTTCCCCGCCATTCTGTCTTGGAGCTGGTCATGAAGACATCCCTGACCCAGCTTGCCTGATGGTAGATGGTAAGATCCCTGGGTGAGCAGTACTATCCCAGACCTGGGAGGAAGGAATGCTGCAGAGACAGGCCAAGAAGAACATGAGCAGATAGGCCTTGCTGCATTTCCCCACCCAGTCTATTAGCATTAGATCATGCCCTTCTTGTCCAATCACATTTCCACATGGTTGTCAATGTTTCTCTCATGTTTATGCAACAAGTCTCCATAAATACCCAAAATGACACAGTTTGGACAGCTTCCAGATAGCTGAACATGTAGAGGTTCCTGCAGAAGGGATGTATGGCCGAAGAGGGCATAGGAGCTCCATCCCCCTTTCTCCATACCTTGCCCTGTGCTTTGTATCCTTTATAGTATCCTTTATAATAAACCAGTACATCAAAGTGCTCTCCTGAGTTATGCAAACTGCTAAAACATATCAACTGAGCTCAGTGGGTTATAGGAACCAGATTTATACCCAGTTGGTCAAAAACACCGGTAAAACAAACCTAGATCTTGCCATTAGCATCTAAATGGTGAAAGGAAGGCAGTGTTTGGAACTGAATCCTCAATCTATGGCATTGGACACTATCTTCAGGTAGATTTAGAATTGAATTGAATTAGAAGACACCCAGCTTCTGTCTGAAGAACTGACTGCTCACTCAGTATGTGGAGAAAGCCCCCACACATCTGGTGTCAGAAGTGATCTGTATTGTGATGGTATAGTAGGAGAAACTAAGTTTGAGTTCATTTTTCCTTCTATATTCACAGACGTATTATATTCTTACTATACTTCCTACAAAACTGTTAACTTAGAAATTACTGGTACATACTGTCACAAACTGCATTCTCCTGTCCATTTTTTCTATAACAACTAAATACACAAGTATGCTAGACATACTTTCCCTTTGGGTTTGGGTTTAGCTCAGTTGGTAGAGTGCTGCTCTGCGCTCTCTGAGGCCCTGGATTCAATCCCTAGCACCACCAGCCAAAAAGAGAGAAGGACCTGGCAACGCACTCCCAAAAAATTTTCAGAACAGTCTGCCATTGAAAACCCTATGAATGGCAGAGAAGCACTGACAGTGCAGGGCATGACACAGTGTTAGAGAGGGTTTCGTTCTGCTATACACAGGGTTACTATGAGTTGGACCCAACTTGAGGGCACCTAACAACAACTTTTCCTTTGGTACTTACCTTAACAAAAAGTATGTTATACATACGTACATGAGTGTATACTGCTACAGTTATTCCAGCTAGTTAAATATGTCTGCCCCACGAATTTTACCACAAAAAGTCTACTGAGCATCTGCTATGTACCAAATGCTATTTTAAGTGCTTCAGACTAGAGTGCAATATAAGACAGTTGTTCTGGAGTTCAGACTAATGCAAAAGACAGACTACTAACATGTACTCTTATGCTATAGATAACCATATAAGGATGCGGGGCATGGGAATAGGAGGAGGAATATGATAAAAAGTGGCTTTCCTTGGGCGTGCCTGTGTGCACATGCATGTACACACACATAAAAGCTCATGCTGTGGACACAACAATGAAAAAACAATTCAGTTAACCAATCAGCTTAAGCAATCAACCATGTTTGAGTAATTTTGACCCCGAAAATAAATATTTCTCTTTAATAAACATATGCAGGCTGACCTAAATTAGAAAAAGTAACATTTTATTTATACCTATATTTAAATACAAGTAAAAGTGAACATATATATATTTATATACACACAACATATACACACAATAGGATAAAAGCTGTAACTAAATACATAAAAGGTGCTTGCTTTGGATCCTGACTAGTGGGAAAGCATGTGAAAGATTATGGAAATAGGAGAGAATATGTTATATTTAGAGAATGGTAAGTCACTCAACATGGCCAGACTGTAAGGATATGACAAAGAGCACTGTTTAATATCAGCCATTCTAAAACACAAAGTAAAGCAACATACCATAACTGGATATTTTGTTTACGGTGATTCAAGGAGAGAAACAAAATATCTGTATTTCAGAGGGGCAGGTGTGCTATGAAGTAGTAAAAAAAAAAAAAAAAAACAGGCAGGCTTGGTGGCACACACCTATAGTACCAGCACTTGGAAGGCTGAGTCAGGAGGATCCCAACTTTAAGGCCAGGCTGGGTAGCTAAGAACTTGTCACAAATTTTTTTTTTTCCAAAAAAGGACCAGGGACTTAGCTCAGTGGTAGGATGTTTGCCGAGCATGTTCAAGGTCTTAGGTTCAATCCCCAGTACCATAATAAACAAAGAAAAGAACAAACAAAACCAATTCCCTACTCCTCTCATATTCTATTAACTAAAAAAGCTAAGTCTCTGATTTTTTTCTTTTAAGAATTATTAACTTATAACAAAATTTCTAAAAAAGCAAAGCAAACTAAAAATTATCTTAAAAACCTGCTAATACTTTATCAGTGCTTTGTTGTTGTTGTCATTAGGTGTCATCAAGTTGGATCCAATTCACAGCGGCCCTATGTACAACGGAAGGAACCACTATCTGACTATTTGACAGTGCTTCTCTGCTATTCATGGGGTTTTTGATGGCTAATTGTTTTGGGAGTAGGTTGCTGGGTCTTTCTCCCTAGTCTATCTTAGACTGGAAGCTCAGCTGAAACCTGTCCACCATGGGTGACCTTGTTGATATTTGAAATACGGGTGGCATAGCTTTCAACATCATGGCAACAGGCACCTCCCACAGCATGACAAGCTGACAGACACCTGAGGATTATCAGGACTAGGAGGGGAAAATCAGTTACATTAGGTGGGGGAAGTTTTTACCTTTTATATCACCCCCTGCACAGAAAGCCTTTTCTCCAGCCCCCTTTATAATGATCAGGAACGTTTCAGGATCTTGTTCCCACTTCTGTCCAAATGTAAAAGAAGACAGTATGAGCATATTGTAAATACAAGCTAATTAAACATATATCCACATGCATTCATAAACTTGTGTGTACATATCTTCAGGCTATGTTTTATAAAAGGATATATTCATTCTATTCATCATGGAATTTATGGAATCCATTCATTCTATTCATCATGGCACAAACTTCATCTTCTTGTCTGAGGTAAAGTAGAGGTATTCCAACAAGGGTGCTAGACAAGTACATTCTGTGATCCAAATTTCAGGATAGCATCTGAAATATCTGCTGAAACTGTGAGACCAAGATGAATAAATGTAGGCTTAATGATATATGTTAGATAAGATTATAAATCTGATGAACATATCAACCCCAAGATTTCTGATAAGGAGAGCAATAATCTTTCCACCAGGATGATGTAACACTCTGTTCTACTGAAAAATCTGTAAATAACAGAATCAAACCACTTATGATATTGATTACATATGCAAGTGATTTGGGGTGGTAAGGACAGAAAATAAATAAGCAGGATGAGGAGCTAGGAGTGTAATTCAGTGATAGAGCACTTTCAAGTCCCTAGGTCTGATCTCAGCACTAACAAAAAAAAAAAAAAAAAAAAAAAAAAAAAAAAAAAAAAAAAAAAAAAAAAAAAAAAAAAAAAAAAAAAAAAAAAAAAAAAAAAAAAAAAAAAAAAAAAAAAAAAAAAAAAAAAAAAAAAAAAAAAAAAAAAAAAAAAAAAAA